>PVJD01008847.1:0-68348 GCA_004026545.1 Mormoops blainvillei
AGGGGGTGGAGAAGTACGAATAGGTAGTTACAGAATAGCCCTGGGGATGTAAAGTACAGTCTAGGACATGGAGTAGCTATGCATGACCCATGGACATGAACTACGGTGTGGGGATTGCCTGAAGGAGTGAGGGTGTTGGGTAGAGTGGGGCATGGGAGAATAACTGGGACAACTGTAGTAGCATAATCATATAAAATATATTAAATTTAAAAAAGCCTAAAATAGCTCAGCAAGGTGTTTTCCGTAGTATAAAATGGATGTAACTAAGAGCATTTGGAATATTTTGATAAGTTATTTTGAGGGTCTGGAAACACTAAAAAATTATTAATTACCATTAATTTAAATTAATGGTAATTGCTCCTTTAGTTTTTGCTTATGAAAGATTCCATAGGAACATTCTAATTTCAGATAGTGGGGGGAATCTGGAATTAGTTAATGACTGATAATCTTATAAAAAGAGAAGGTAGTAGCAGTGAAGGATAGCTCTGAGAAGAGGAGGAAAAGACTGGATTTATACTGCCAAAGGCCAAGGCATGCCTGGGGCTACCAGAAACTAAAAGAGCTAAGGACAGATCCTCCCCTACAGACTTTAGAGAGGTTGTGGCCCTGCCATCACTTTGATTTTGTACTTCCAGCCTGCAGGCCTGTAAGAGAATACATTTCTGTCATTTTAAAAAGATTTTATTTATTTATTTTTAGAGAGAAGGGAGGGGAGGGAGAAACAGAGGAAAAGAAACATTGATGTGTGAACATCGATTGTTGTTTCTTGCACATTCCCTGCCAGGAACCTGCCGGCAACCCAGGAATGTGCCCTGACCAGGGATTGAATCTGCGACCTTTCGGTTTGCAGGAAGACGCCCAACCCACTGAGCCACAGCTGTCAGAATTTTTTTTCATCATTTTAAGTTACCCAGTTTGTGGTATTTTGTTACTCTGGTGAACTAAACATTGATATAAAAAGGGTTGCCTATTGCTAAAAATAAAAATTTAAAATAGTTTATTTCATTTCTAGCTCATCTTTGTAAGCAAAAAAAACCCAACAATATGTATTAAAGTGTGTGCTGAAAAAATACTTTTAACAAAAATGACAAGCAATAAAAAAAGTTTGCATCTGTGCTGAAAATTACTTTTGAAAGGCTATTTGTAGAAATAATTTGAGGCCTAGGATGTTGAGCTTCTTCATTTGTTTCTGCCAGGCCTTGGAGCGGTAGTAATCCAGTATTCCCTTAATCCAATTTCAGGATTTAAACTTTTTTAGGTCAACTAGATCAGGCAAAGCTGACCCAGGCTGCAGGTTTATTTTTGGTTCCCCCTCCCTTCTGTGGTGTAGCACTCTGATGTCTCAGTCCTGTATGCCAGGCAGTCTCCAGGCACCGTGAGCCTGGAGCTTCTGCAGAGTCCTCAGAGCTGCTCAGCATCTCTCTGGGACCTTCTGATGCTCCCCTGGGTAATCGAGCCCCCAGATGCCCAGCTCACTTTGCTGGATTTCCATTTCTGTCTGTTTCTCAATCTTGGTCCAGTTATTGCTCATTATTTTATTAGTTTTTTGGCACATATTTTCTTTTCATTCAGATTTTTAAGTTATATTAAGCCAGACGGTTGACCCCACATATCTAGTCTACCAAAAGCACAATCAAAAAAAGTTTAGAGAACTCCATCCTGGACTATGCCAATGATCTCTTACTGTCTCTAATCTTTCCTTGCCCCCAGTCTTACCTCTACTGTGCTGCAGATCAATGTTTTAAAAACATTTCTATCAAGTCATTTTCTTGCCCCCCGCCCCAAAGAAAAAAAGAAAAAAGAAAATTATCAGCCCTGGCTGGTATGACTCAGTGGATTGAGTGCCCGCCTGTGAAGAAGGTGGTCGCTGGTTCGATTCCCAGTCAGGGCACATGCCTGGGTTGCAGGCCAGGTCTGCATTTGGGGTCATGTGAGAGGCAACCACACATGGATGTTTCTCCTCTTCACTTCCCCTCCCACTAAAAATAATATAAATAAGGTCTTAAAAAAAAAAAGTCCACATTGACTCTCATTGTGTGGTGTCTTTGTACTATATCAACTTAGCTAAGCTGGAATTCCCCAGAATTTCCTGTCCTCTTTATTTCTGGACCAATATTGGCCAATAGAGATATTTTGGATGCTTTTTGGGAGGTAGAAATGAAGCAAGTGCAGATCTTTTTTTAAATTGTTTTAATGGCTGGTGGAAGGTGGCAGGTACATTGTCTCCGAGCTGCCGCTAGCCCACCTATTGTCAAGGGGGAGCACCCAAGTGAGGTTTCTCCAGGTATAAGATTGAATGGTGTTGTCCTGTCCCCTCCCCCAAATTTATATCTACATGCTATCTCACAGTGTGATCTTATTTGGAAATAGGATCTTTGCAAATGTAATTAGTTAATTATTTATGCTAAGATTGGGTTTACTAGATCGGGGTGGGGGCACTAAATCCAATGGCTAACATCTTTATAAGAAGGCCATGTGAAGACACAGAGATACAAATACGTAAGGGAGAATGCCACGTGAAAATGGAGGCAGGGATTGGAGGGATGATGCCACTGCAGGCCAAGGAAGGCCAAGGATTGCCAGCCACCGCCAGAAGCTAGACAGGATTCTCATCTGGAACCTTTAGGGGGAGGAGTATGGCCCCACCAGCACCTTCACTTGAGACTTCACTCCAGAACTATGAGAGAATAAATTTCTCTTATTTTAAGCCATCCAGTTTGTGTTGCATAGTCATGCCAGCCTAGGAAACTAATACACTCCAGCTTCCAGCACATCCCCTCCTCCAGTTTCTCCATCTCCTGGACTGAGTGTGCATGTAGCTCTAGGGTGAAGGGTTCCAGCTTCCCCTACATGTCACCTATAGCATCGAGGCTGGAGGTGAGGAGAGGCAGACACAGGCTGCGGTTAGTCCTTGTAGGTAATAGCTGTCTTCATTGGTCCCAGTTTGCCCTTGCTCTTGTCTGCATCCAACTTTCCTTCACAGCTTCCAGTATAGCAACTGTAGGCTCAGCACTAGACACGGAAGCAACCACCTGCATGAACTGCCCCGCCTTTATTCTCACAGTAATTCTTATAATAATGGCCTTTAATTGTTATAAGTTAATTGCTTTTAATTCATACAATTGTCATTGATTCTTACAATAATTGCCCTCTTACCTTATTGCAAGTGCACATGGTGGTTCTGCTTCTCTGACCAAACCCTAACAAACTATTTTCCAAATTAAGTAAAAATGAATTGAATGAAACCAATCCTGCTATCCAGTTCCTTCCATTATATATCAGAATATATTAGGTTATTAAGATTAATGGTTAACATTTATTGAAGACCTCCTAAGTGTAGGGTGCTGTGCTCATTAAACTTTCAAAACAACCCTATAAAGAAGGTACTATTACAACACCTATTTTACAAATGTGTACAAAAGTAACAGAGGCTTAATCTCTTAGGGAGATGAAGTAATTCAACCAAGTCAGAAATCACAGCCAGAGTCTAATTATAAAACAGGAATTCTCAACCACCATATAACACCTCCACTCCAAATTCATTAGAACTGAAAGTAATTGTGTCTTTTCATGGAATCTTAAGGACCCTCACCCTTCCCCTATATACACACACAAAATGCATTTTCATGACTTCAAGACTTTTTCCTTAATCTTCCCCTTTTCTCAAGAACTTTCCTACTGTTACGGCCCAGTCTTCTGGTACAATGGAAACTAAATTTCAAGTCAGACACACTGGGGTTTGAATGTCAAATCTATCCATTACCTACTACCAAACTTTTTAGATTTCCTAAGCCTCAACTTCATCTACAAAATATCTATGATATTCACGTAAAATAATATTTAACATCGTCACTTATGTACATGTCTGGATCCCCCTGCTAGCCTATGGATCTTCAGATTTTAAAAACTATAACCCACGATAAGAATATATTTTTTCAATGCAACTCAATTCATACACACACACACGCACACAGATAACTGAAACAAGTTTTATGAGTAGTATTTGCCTTCACTACCTGTAGTACATATTGATCTGATCTATTCTATTCTATTCTATGCATTTACTGGCTGGTCAATTCCTCATTAAATTGATTTCATGAATCACAGATGGGTCAACATTGAAAAAAATGCTTGGGTTCTTTTATGTAAGGGGACATATTTTGTTTATTTTTTGTACTGCTTCTGTCAAATACAGTTTCTGGCATAAAGTAGGTATTGATAAATACTTGCTACAGGACTGGGCTTCCTTGAGGACAAGAGTCTTGTCTTAGCTACCTTGTATGTATCCCACATTTCGCAAAATTCTTCCCACAATATTTAGAGAACAAATTGCTAAAATTTAGGTCTATTGCCAAGCTTTAGAGACCAAACATTTGGATCAATCAATACCTGACAAGCATCTAATATGTGGCAGTACAGAAACACCGAATTCCTGCCCCCTTCTCTTATCTTAAAAGCAGTGTGGGATCACTGAGAGGGACAACGAATACATGTTGCCCAATAGAGAAATTTTAAAAATGAGTAAGCCATGTGATCCATAATATCACCTTTATTAATAATAAAGACTAAGTCAGTGAGGGTCAGTCTGGCCTGTTAATTCACCCTTATTTTGAAGCGTGGCTGAGCTCAGGCGGCCCTCCCTATGCTGAAAGCCTTGTGCTGGTGAGGCACAAGGCAGCTCAAGAAGAATGTGGAAAGAAACAAACTCAGCAAAGCCAGTTTATTTTTTCTAAATGTACCAATTAGATAAGTCACTCCTCCCCTCACCGGTCATAAGGGAATAAAAGAGCGTAGAGAGACCAGACATATTATTACCAACTGAGCTTCCTCCCTTATGGGAGGAAATAGCAGAGAGCAGGTAAACGTTCCCTTTGAAAACTCAGATTTTGGAAAAAATATATACATAGCGCTAAATAATGTATATGTATATATAAAACAATAACAATATAAAACAACCCAAGGAATATCACAAGGTGAATATCTTATTACTTTTTAAATATAGTTGACACTAGTGTTTCTCGAGTCTGACTGTTCATTGAAACCTGGAGGACATTAAACCATAAGACACCATTTATACCATACTCCCTGTCTTCAGTATGCCCAGCCTGAAACCAGTGATCTGGTTTTAAAGCCACCTGGGTAATCCCAGTGTACCGGTAAGGCTGAGACAATTGCCTTATGTGAGCTAGACAGACAAATGAACAGGAATCGGGAGGTTTTCTTGAGGAAGAAATTGGACGGACATTGCAGGATAAGTAGGACTGAGGTAGTCAGAAAGGAAGGAGCAGAGCAGAGCATTTTATTCAGGGGTGAGAACTGTAAGTAGAGGGACTATAGAAATAATTGTGGCTCGAGTTACTTCTAACCTTATTCTTGAAAACACAGAATTTATCTTTAGAAAAAATGATCTATGCTAACATGGCAAACGATAAGACATATGGCAGCATGGTTTTGTGGAAAAGATCTTGGTCTTTTGAGCTAGGAAGCTGTTTCCTGGCTGTGTGAATTTGTCCCAACCACAACATCTTCACCAAACATTTAAGAATCATTTGTAAAGATAGGATTTTCTAAAAGCATTCTGTGGGGACGGTCTCACATTCTTCCCCATTTCAGAAAATGGTACTGCCATTCACCTAGACGCTATGGCTAAAAACCTGACAGTCATTTTTTAATTTCTTTTTCTCACCAGTCCCTACATCTAATCCAGCAGCTAATCTTGATGATTTTCTTTCCAAAACATATCCCTAATTTGTCCACTTTTCACTTTATTGATTACTACCCTAATCCAAGACAACATCTTTTATTTAGATTACCTTAGAGTTTTGGAATCAATAGGTCTGGGGAAGGACTGGAGAACTTGTGTTTCTAACAGGTTCTCAGGTGATGCTGATTCTGTTGGCCAGAGACCACTCATCAAGAATCACTGCTTTAGAATAATGGTTCTCCACCATGGGATTCACAGCAGTATTACCTGATCTTTTAATAACTGCTGTACTTGTGCCTGACCTCACCTACTCTGATTCATTTGGTATGGGGCTGAGGGCTGGCCATTTGCAAGTTTGAAATCTCTATGGGTGATTCGAAGTGGGCATCCAGGGTTGAGAAGCGCTACCGAGGTTTAGAGATACGGCTGTTTGTTTGCTCCTCGTGGCTTTTGCACTAGCTGCTCCCATCTCCTGGTACACTCTCCCTCTTAGGTTTTTCCATGGCTGAACCCTCTTTGTCATTCAGGTTTCATATTAAATGTCACTTTCTCCAGGAGGCCTTCCTTGATCCTCTAATCTAAAATAACACCCTTATCATGAAAAAATACAATACAAATTGAACTATTAAAAATAAAATAATCAAATAAAACAACACTCCTATCTTTACCACATTGTCCTGTTTGTTTTCAACATAAGAATTAGCATTTCCTGAGATTTTCTTATTTTTGCATATTGTCTTTATCTTCCAACTATAATAAGCATCTTGAGCATAAATAACTTTGCTTGTCTTATTGGACTACTGTATCTCCAGCACTTACGACAGTGCTTGGCTCTATTAGATATTCAACATATGTGAAGAGAAGAGAGATAAAAGCCTTTAAAATAAATTCTTCCAGTCCTTCTATGTTCTTTTCAACACTTCCACTAGATTTTAATAAAACATTTTATTTATGTAATAAAATTGAACCATCTATGAAAGAAGCATCAATTTATATTTTATAAATACATCTTAACTGCACTGGGATCACTCTCTTCATAGAAACCCTGTATTAATCTTTTGCAAAGTCATTATCCCTTAATATTTCATATATAGTACATATTTGTTTATAATACCGTTGCGTAGGGAATACAGCTCACAGAGTAAGGTAGCTGGCTATGGTCAGGATATATTTATTAAATCAAAGATTGCTACACAGATTTTGTTTGCTTGTTTTCAGAAAGTGGGCAGAGTAAATAAATTTGTAGAACAGAAAGGTTCTGGAGGGTGCAAAAGAGTCATAGAAAAACGAGAAGGCTCTATCTGGTTCCTTCTAAAAGTGGCCTATACATTTATTCTCTCTTCTTTGGGGGGTACCTCTTTAATGAATGAATGTAATCTGGCAGAACTGAGGACTTAATTTCAGGTAGAGACAGAATAGTGGAGATTATTAAAGTGCCCTGTTTCACAGTTCAAGCCAGTGCAGCAAAATTTTCAGCTGTGGGTCATCTGTCGCTTGGTCTCAAGGACGCAGCATGGATTAAATTGACAACTGAGATAAATTAAGGGTAAAGCAGATGTCCTTAAATCCACCGCGGACTATTTGTGAAACACATTACCTGTGAAAACACAGAACAACATCTGTTACAGGAAGAAAAGGGAGATTCCGTGTCTCTGGCCAGTTCCTTTGGCAGGGATACAGGCACTTCCTCAAAAGTCGCAAGTGTACAACCTTCACCCCCAGGTGTAGGGCTAGGTTCACATGCAACCAGTTTTTCAGGCAGCTGCCACCCCTTTCTTTCCTCTTTGTGCTTCGTCATTCATGGTTTTAAACAAACGCCTTTGTATGAGGAACAACGGTTGAAATCAGTCTGGCGCTTTGGCACAGCCAACTGCGGGGGTTCCGAGAACACAAAACCCGCAGTCGGTAGACAGTAGTTGTGGCTTGAGAAACGCCAAACACGGAGCGGGGGAAGAGGGAGGGAGAAGCAAAGCAGCTGAGAGGTGGCGCGTTCTGGGAGTTGTAGTTCCTGGAAGGCGGTCTTCTCAAGCCTCCACCGGGTTCTGGACTCCATTTCCCAGCCGCCTCCACGCCGCCGAGGAGGCAAGGGGTGGGGACTCTCGGTGAGGAGCTGCCGCAGGGGGAGGGGGCCTGGGACTGAGAAGCAGCTGTAGCGGCTGCCAGGAGACTTTATCTGCTGTTCGTGAGGGCCGCGGGAACCCTCGGGGCGCGCGGCCACGACGGCCGTGCGATCGCCGCCCGTCCCTGTGCCTGCCCTCTCTCCTATCCACAGGCTCCTGGTGTCCGCCATGGAAGCGCATCCGGCCGCCGCCGGGGTCTTCGGGCGCCGTATCCCCGGCTACCGGGAGCGATGAGTGGATAGGGGCTCGCTGCGGCACGCCTTCGCCCGTGCGCCTCCGACCTGGGCAAGAAAGGTCGGTCAGCCGGTTGGCTGCGGTGTCTGCCCCGCGCCGCCCCGCCCCCTGGGGGCGCTGCCTGCCCCTCGCCGCGCCACCCCGCCCCCTGGGGGCGCTGCCGAGGGGCGCCCGCCTCCCATGCCGCCAGGGCTCCGCGCCGCGGCTGGTGCCCGCCGCTGAAGCCTGGGACCCGCCCGCCGGCCCGCCCGCGCCCCTCGCCCTGCTGCTCTGAGCCGGCCGCCCCTCAGCCCCCAAGATGTGGCACAACGTCGGGCTGACCCTGCTGGTGTTTGTGGCCACGCTGCTGATCGTCCTGCTGCTGATGGTGTGCGGTGAGTGGGGCGTCCGCCGTGGGGCAATTGCACGCTGCAGCACACGCGCCAGCTTTACTAGTCTTGCTGACTTGCTTGTTCTGTCTGGTTAAAAAAAAAATGTAAGGCGTGGATGGACAAGTGTCTTAAAATCATCTGTTGTCCACTTACCTCTCAGGAGTCAGCTCAGAGGAGGTGTACCCCTGACCCATGACAGGCCGTCTGGCATCCTGGAGAGAGAAAGAACAGGATCCAGGTCTGGGCATCTTCACTCGGGGTTAAACCAGATATTGCTTCACCGGCAGCGTCTGCTCTTGATTGCCATTCTTACCACAGTCTGCCCAGATTTTAACCTTGGCCTGTATTCGAAGGTGAACTGATTGGTTACTCCTTTTTCTTTTCTTCTTCTTCTTTTTTTTTTTTTTTTTGCAGATTCTTACCCTAAAGTAAAAAGAGGTTTTACTACCGTCGTTTAATCAGGAATAGGGCCACAGTTGGGTTTGAAGCACATGTGAAGTTGTTTGTTTACTTGGAGTTCAGGCTTAAACTAAATCCCAAACAGAAATGTTGAGACTAGGTAAACCTTAAAAACACTGGCTATATTAAACTTCCAGGGTCAGGTAACCCAGCTCTTAGTTCTGTAATAATGGTGCTATTTTGTTTGCTGTGGGTTTTTTCCTTCTTGGAATAAGAAAACATAAAACTTTCTTCTCAAGGTAATATTAGCACAATTTTAGATCTTTTTGATTTCTTTATACACAGGAGTTGATAACCACAAGTGGTCTTTTAGCAGAGTGGCTGAGCAACTGTGAAAATTTGGGAAGTATTTCGAACCAGATATCAAAGAGTTTTTCATATTTGCAGTATTGAAGTATGGTTTCAGGTTAATGCAGTAATTGGTCAGAATTTGAAATAAATACCAGGGCGTATTCATTACATGCTTAATGTACTAACAACTGCTCACTGTCAGAGTTTGTTTGGAGAAGATATCTGTGTGTATATGCATATATATGTATTTGTATCTATATACATGTATATATACTTCTAATTTTTTTGCTTTACGAAGGCACCAGAGTAAAGCTGCTAATTTACAGCCTTTCTTTTCTGATGAATGAAATGATTGAAAAGACTTTTTCAATATCCTGCTTTTGATGTTAGCATTTTGGGTGTTTAGGATTCTTGAAGTGAGGAAAAACCAGATCTTTGTGATTTGTTTTGGATATGAGGAAGGAGGAAAGCATGTGCTTTCTTTTCTAATTTGAAGATGCAAACTACCTGGAGATGGTGGTGTGACATGTAGACCTTTTGACATGTAGACCTTGTGACGTGTGACAACACCTTTGATAGAATACTTGCCAAACTTGCCTTTGGGACATCAAAGTTCCTAATTGCTACAAATATCATACTTGCTCTCAGCTCTCAGTTGCTATTTGACCTTACTCATTTTTTCCTAAAGTGCCCTGTCTTTGGTTTCAGAAAACATTATGGAATTAGAGGTGAGGTGTAACAAGTAAAAGAACACCTTATTTTGATTGGAATGGTCAAGAACTAATAACATTATGGAGAAGTAATCCAAGCATTTTTTTGTTGGGAGAGCTAATGATGGGTAAGCTTCATGTTTTGACTAGGTTGCCCTTGGGGCTTGGGGAAAGGAGGGAGGGACCCTGCCAGACTTGAGAGAGAAACTGTGGTGCTGTGTTAGTTTGCCAGGGCTGCCATAACAAAATACCACAGACACTGAACAACAGAAATTTATTTTCTCAGTTCTGGAGACCAGAAATCTGATATCAAAGTGTCAGCAGGGTTTTCTTCTGAGGCCTCCTTCCTTGGCTCATGGATACCTCCTTCTCCCTGTGTCTTCACATGGTCTTTCCTCTGTGTTCTAATCTTTTCTAATAAGTACACCAGTTATATTGGATTAGGGCCCCACCCTGATGAGTTCATTTAACCTTAATTAGCTCTCTAAAGGCATCTCTCATCCTGACCTGCTGGGTGGCTCAGTTGGTTGGAGCATAGTTCCATACACCAAAAGGTTGTGAGTTTGATTCCCAATCAGGGCATGTACCTAGGATGGCTGTTGGATCCTGAGTCAGGGTGGGCATGGGAGACAAATGATGTTTCTCTCTCCCTTCCTCTCTCTAAGATCAGTAACAATAACAACAACAAAAATCCTTCGGTGAGGATTAAGAAAAAAAAAATTAAAGGCCCTCCCTCCAAATGCAGTTGAAAATGGAGGTTAGAAATATATGACACAGGTATGCCCCATGGAAATCATAGCAAGTTTAATTTAGAACTCTTCCTGGGCTCTTGTACACAGTGAATTGATTTTCAAATTTCAGATTCCCAGGAAGATTTTCCTGCTCTCTACATTGGTGGTGTCTACTTTGTCAGTCTCTCCTTCATTCTAAAATGTTTTCTACTCCCACCATGCACTGAAGCTGACCTCGTCAAGGTCAGTAACAAATGGCTTCCATATTGCTAATTCTGTGGTCACTTGTTAGTCCCAATTGTACTTAACCTCTTACACAAGTGAGCATTCTTTCCATGAAGCATTTCTCTTGGCTTTTGTACACATACATACTTTCATGATGTTCTTCCTACCATCATGTCTAATTGTTTATCTTTTCCTGGCTTTTCATCCCCTAGAATTTCTTAGCTTTTTTTTAAATCTCAATTTATGATAGGAAATATATTTTACATTATTCCCAGTACATCCAGAAGTATATGAATTACATATATCAGTCAGTTTATATACACCTCTATCTACCTCTCATCTCTCTATGAAATAAAAATTCTATGGACTAGTACTTGCCCTTACCCCACGAGGTACATACTGTTTTCTATTATATTTCTGTAATACACTATGCTCTAATACAAATATATATTTCTATTTTCAATTTCTTCCCTTTTGTTCTCTACCCATATGATATATTATCTAGTCCTAAAGATTTAAATATTAACTGACTAATGACTAAAATGGGTATCTCCAGCTTTCAGTTCTCTCCTGCATCTCAGGCACATGAATCAAAATTTTTTTTCTTAGTATCTCTACTTGGAGATCTAATAATCATCTCGTACTTAATGAAGGTGCTCTCTGACTTACAATGGTTCGATTTAGGCCTTTTGCATTTACAGTGGCGTGAAGGCTATATATTCAATAGAGACCATACGTCAGATTTTGAATTTTGATCTTTTCCTGCACTAGCAATATGCAGTTGTATACTCTTGCGAAGTTGGGCACCACAGCGAGCTGCAGCTCCCAGTAAGCCAGAGCCTGAGGGTAAACAACTGATCACAAGGCTAAACCACTGATACTCTACAAGAGCACTGTATTGCATTTTTTGGATATTGTGGTTTGGCATGCCATCATGCCTACAAAACGTCCATCTGTGTGTCCTGCTGCTGGTGAGAAGAAGGCAGTTACTCTTGAGTACATTTAAGATAGGCCAGGCTAAGCAATGCTGTTCAGTAGGTTAAGTTAATTAAATGCATTTGCGAGTTATGATATGTCAGTTTACGATAGGTTTTTTGGGATGTGACCCCATCATAAGTTGAGCAGCATCTGTACATCTAAAATAGTCCTCTTGATTTTTAGCGGCTGACCTCTCCTGCCCTTTCCATCTCAGATGCTATCAGCAATGAAGGCCTTGGGTGTCATCCTTGGTTTTGCCCTTTGCTTTGCTCTCCATCCATCTCTCCTTACAAATAGCTACTCCATCTGGAAGTCCAACTTTATCTCTTTAAAAAATCTGAAATATGTTTTCTTCTCCATATTTGCCATCTCCATGTTTGGCTTGCCTTAGTTTCCTAACTAGTGTTTTTCCACCTCCTCTTTTCTTCTACTTTTTACATACTAGTCAGGCAGTTTTTATTCAGAAAATGTTTTCTCAAAAGCTCTTAACAAAAGAAGATTTCAAAGCCAATAGTACTAAAAGACTTAAAAAAGTAGTTCCCCTCAATCCTCGGTTTTATTGTTTGCCATAGTTATTTGTTTCTGTGTTCCTAAATAATTTGTTCATAGCCATTTCTTGACTTTTGTGGTTTTAGACATTACTTACTAACCATGGTAGAGGCCCCATTTCTTTCCCTGCATGCCATTAATAATGATAATTTTTGGCTAACTTGATAGTCAAGATTTATATTTGGACTGTAAATAGTTCCTGCTGGTCGATAGTGTAATATGACTACGCTTCCTTTCTTCTATGGTTCTCCATTTTTTTGAGGTTAATAATTGCATTTTTAATTGACCTAGTATTACTGTTTTGTATGTACACATTATTTGTCTCCCTCCCCCATGTTACAAAGCTCTTACACACACCCATCACAAATAATGTGCCATGTGTTCAAAGAAATTGTTCTCTCCTTCCCCACGTTCACCCATCCACCTCCCCTCCTCAGTTGCAAAGCTTTCTTCCCTCTCATCAGCTTTTATTCTCAGCCTACCCTTAACCCTCTCTGCTGGAAATAATTTTCTAGATCTCATGTCACCATCTTTCTCAGTTACACTCTTGTTTTGTTGGAGCGCATTTCTTTAGTAGTTTTCTAAGAAAGAATGCATGGAAAATAATTTCTTGAGCTAATGCCTGCCTGGAAATGTCTTCTTATAAGTATTGGTATTCTGCAAAATTGTAATGCTATGACTTGGTATGGCTTTTCATTTTTCTGGGTCCTTTGGTTCAGATTTTCTGCATTTCTGAGAAAATTTTCTATTATATTTTTATAATATTTTGTCTCCTTTTTCTTCATTCTTTCTGAAACTTCTGTTAGTTGGGTGTTGGACCTCTTGAGCTCATTCTTTCATTTTATCTTTTTAGTTTTAATTTTCTATCTTACCTTCTTCCTCTCCCTTTTTGGGGGCAGGCATTTGGGGTTTTATCTTCTACCTCTTAAATTTTTATTTTAGCTATCCAATTTTTAATTTGAGATTTCTTGTTTCCTGATTACTCTCTTTCTATAGCAGTTGTTCTTGCTTCATGTATGTATTATCACCATAAGCGTAGTAGTTATAATTGTTTTGTTGTTTTTAATAAAGCATTTTTCTTTTCCTAGCATTGCCTTTGTTTCGTTCATGTTTTTTTTTTCTTGTTTGCTTTGGTGATGAATTCTCAGTGTCAGCTCTGGGCTCATTGCAGGACGATTGGGCTTCTTTAGAGGAATCTCCAGTTGTAAGTGTCTGGAGGTCCATTTCTGTGGTGTATTCCATCTCTACAGAGAGGAATGCTCTCATTACCCTATTGGGTGTTATAAACTCGGCTACCTGCATGACAGTTCTGTAAATGGACTTAAGTCCCATCCTTTTTTCTTCCCTCTCATCAATTCCCATCTCAAGTCTTGATCTTTTGTATGGTTCTTGATTGAATTTTGGCTCCAATTAGTATCCCCCTCTCCTGCTGTCCAGATTTTTGTTTCTTTTGCTTTGCTAGAGCACGTACTACCTCCTGCCAGTCTGTAGTGTATGGGTTTTTAAGAGTACATTTATTAAAACTGGGGACAGTGAAACAAGGAAGGGCTTAGGACATAAGAAGCAACAGGGGAGAGACTAGGTGGGGCTGCTGTTAGCTCACTGGCAAGTCAAATAAAAGGGGACCTTGGAGACAGGTTCAGGGAGTTAGCCCAAGCATGAGCTGCTGCTGCCCATTGCTCCCCTGGTTGCAAGTCTCCTGGGGACCCTTAGAGTTTAGGCGATGCGTGCCTGTGGGGGAAGAAGAAGGGGAAGGGAAAGGCAGCAGGTGCACTGGGTCCTTGTCTTGAGGGCTGTAAAGGATGAGGGTTTAGGGGAGGAAACTCAATAGAATATTCAGCAGCTTTATGCTGATATGCCAAAATAAAATTTATTCTCTTACCTTGCCTGTCCTTGGGTGTGGTTGGCAAATGGTGCTAGTTGAATTTCTGTTATCTGTCTCCCTGAGTAGGGTGATTTAAACTATTTGCCCTCTGGTTGGGGAGGAGAAGTGTAAACCATTTACTCTTTAGTGCCCTTGGTTATGGAAGAAAGCATTTACTGGATGGCTGCAAACTGCTTGGCCTTTTAATTATGTCTCAGTTTCCATATTCTACTTGCCAGGGAATTTCCCAAACTTCTTACTATCCTGCCTCAACTCCTAGCTTAAAACCTATTCTCCAGTGGTTTCCCACTTCTCTAAATATAATCCAAGGATCTGGATAGCTCTCTCCTCCACATGTCTTTCATTCTCCTCCCTACTACTCTCAACAGTCCACCAAGAGACCAACCTTGTACTTTCCTCAGTCTTTCTGGTTTCCCTCTCTCTTCAGGTTTCACATCAACTAACCACCTAGGTAGCCCATCTAGTCACTCCGTGTCATTTAACCTTAGTTTAGCACTTTCTGAAATAAGGTATTTCAGTGAGAGTGTAAGCTCCATGAAGGCAGGCACCTTGTTTTGCTTTTCCACTGCTCTGTCCCAGGATCCTAGGATAGTGCTTGGTATATAATAGGCCTTCATGTATTTTCAGAAGGATTGAAGAAGGATTCCACAATATTAATTGTTAAATTCCCATTACATGTAAATTTTAAGTAGGGTACAAACCAGCATTGTCTCGTGATGGAGTTGCCTTGTGTAAGAGTTCAATAAAATACTAAACGAACTCTTACATTTAGGTGCTGTGGTGGGCAAGGGTGTCCAAAAATTAAGAAAGCATAATCTCTTCCCTTGAAGACCATGTATAGTCCAGCAGGGGAGACACTGTTACTTGGTTAACTGTAGTAAATTCTGAGCTCCTGAGTGCCAATTTCACATCATGATTCTACTCCTTTTTCTGGTGTTTTTATAGAGCTCAGAATCTTTTCCTAAAATAACTCCTTGTTTTCGGTTTATGCACAAAACCTTAGGCATTATTTTACCTTCCCCAGTCTTTTGGCCATGTCATACACCCATTCATCTTCCAAATACTCGAACATATCTTATAAGTGTAGTTCTGAGATACACTACTAAATAACGAGTTCTGGAAGAGGATACAGCAGTCATTACTTTCAACAATAAGTTGCAAGAGTGTAAGAAAAGGTTCACTAATGTGGGTATACACTGTTCTCTTACATGGAATTCATCAACTTGGGTGTGCATGCTTGTTCCCTCTATCACCTTCCTTTCAAACGGAAATCAGCTTTTTCTTTGCCCACGTATCCAAGAGCAATCAGTAAGCACTGAGTTCAACTCCATGGGATAATAAAAAATATATTTGGTGTTCCTGGTTTCTGGCACTGAGCTTCCCAAGCCCTTGGAATTTCTTGAGTAATAGGAGCATTTTTTGTTATTCATAGCAGCCCCTTTTTGACCAGGCCTGAGTTTCTGCTAATGAATTGGCTCAGGGTGGGGCTACTAGATAGTTTCAGGATAGGGGTTGATCAAGAAAAAAAAAATATGATTAGAGAATGGGAAGTTTTAGCTCCACCCCCTGACCTCCAAATAGTGTGGGGGCCTAGAGATTGGATTAGAAAAACTCTTAACCATTGAGTATTATGAGCATTTCAAATTTAGCATATCTAAAACCACATTCTTGATCTTGCTTTTCTTGTGGCCTTCACCATCTCAGTAAATGGCAGCTTAATTATTCTGGTTGTCAGTGAGGCCTTCCCTACACTCTCTGAGATATGAGCTTCTCTCACACATACCTCCTCCTTACTCTGCTTTATTTTTTTTTTCTATAGTTCTTCATTATCTTTGGGCAAATATGTTACAGTAAGAATGATGTTTGGAAGTGGTAGGTGCTCAGTGAACATTTGAATGAATGAATAAATGAATGAATTTCTAGCTCTTGAAGAATTGGCTATGATGTGGTTTATAGATGGGGGCAGGAGGCATCGAGATTGTGGTACTATGTGCATCACCTGCAGAGTGTATGCCAGTAGGTGATTTTGCAAAAAATCGAATCTGGGAAATTTGACGATAGACTGTATTTCTGCTTATCTCTCATATTTAGGTACAGGTGAATAAGTGTGAATTAATTGATATTTGAAAAATGAATTTTCAAAAATTAAAGCTGATTTTAGAAATTTAAACTATCCTTAGTATAATATGGTTTTACTTAGAATAATATGCATATCAAAATAATGGTAGAATAAAATAAAATGTGTTGATCAATGAAAAGTGTGAACAGAAATTTGAACATAATTTGATGGGTTTTAGCAAATGTATACAATAGTATGAGCACCACCACCACCTGGATACAGAACATTTTCATCACTACAGAAAGTTCCCTCATGTCCTTTCGTAGTCAATTCTCAAGCCCCTGGCAACAACTGAACTTCTTTCCTCTACCATTTTGCCTTTTCTAGAGTTTATTGTAAATAGAATCATATGACATGTTTTTGTATTTGACTTCTTTCACTTAGCATACTGCTTTTGAAGTCCATCTATGTTGTGTATATCAGTGATTTATTTTCTTTATTGCTGGGTAATATTCCATTGTATGGATAAAATGTTACCTGAAAGGGGCCTGGCCCTGAGCAGGTCTGCCGAGGGCCAGCTGGCTGTGTGTGAGTGCTTGACTTGGTGCAAGAAAGATTTCACTATATGAGTCTAGGTGATTCTGAGAGGACATTTATTAACGCTGGAGACAATGAAACCAGGAAGGGTTTAGGATATTGAAAGCAGCAGGAGAGCCAAAGCGAGGCTGCCTTTGCTCTCTGGTGATGTTCTAGGAAACAAATGAGCCTTGGCGGGGCTGGTTTAGCTCACTGGGAAGTCAGAAAAAAGCGGCCTTGGAGACAGGTTCAGGGGGTTTTCTTGGGATGAAATGCCAGGGCCCATTGCTGCCCTGGTTGCAAGCCTCTGGGGTTCCTTAGAGTTCAGGAGATGCATGTATGTGTGGGAAGATGAGGAGGAAGAGAGAGGTACAGGCATGCTCCTGGGGGGATATGTCTGGGAACCTTAGTTTTAAGAGGTTTTAAAGGCTGGGAGTCTAGGGGAGGTCTTAAGGGAGGATCTCAATAGAATATTTATCAGCTTTATGCTGATGTGCCAAAGTGAGATTTTATTTCCTTAACCTCATCTGTCCTTGGGTGTGGTTGGCAAATGGCACTAATTGGATTTCTGCTGTCTCCTTGAGTAGGGTATTCTGGTTGGGGAGGAGAGGTATAAACCATTTACTCCTAAGTGCCTTTGGTTATGGTAGTTGGGATTTTCTAGATGGCTGCAAACTACTTGTTTAACTACTTGTCTCAGTTTCCCTGTTCCACTTGCCAAGGAATTTTCCTAGCTTCTTAGTATCCTGCCTCAATACCACAATTTGTTTATTCATTTACTTATCGATGGATATCAGGATTGTTTTCATTTCTTTTGGGTAATTTTGTAAGAAACTGACAGACGTTTTGCATTGCCAACAGCCATGTGGTTAACTGTTCAGATCTTTTGCCCATTAAAAAAAAAATTGCATTGTCTTTTTATTATCAAAGTTGTAGTAATTCTTTATGTATTTCGAAGCCAATCTTATTAGATACATGTTTTGTAAATATTTTCTTCTAATATGCATCTTGCCTTTTTATTTTTAAATATCTTTAGAAAAGTCAGTTTTTCATGTTAATTCCCAGTTATCAATTTTTTCTTTCATATTTAATGATATTTGTGTCCTATCTAAGAAATTATTATTTACCCCAAGGGCACAAAGATTTTTCTTCTACAAATTTTTTTAGGAGTTTTATATTAGGTTTTGCCTATAGGTCTGTGATCTACTTTGAGGTAATTTTTGTGTATGGTTTGAGTTAAGGATTTTTTTTTTTACACATAATGATATCCAACTATTTTAGCATCATTTATTGGAAAGGCAATTGTTGAAAATCAATGGGCTCTATATGTATAGTTTTATTTCCGGACTATTCTATTCCATTGACCCATATAATATGTCTATTCTTATGCCAACTGTATAGTTTTTACAACGTTATTCTTTTCAAAATGTTTCGGCTACTTTAGGTTCTTTGCATTTTCTTGTAAGCTTCAGAATCAGCTTGTCAAAATTGACATCGACCTTGTAGGATCGAAGAGAATTGACATCTTAATGCTGAGTTCCATGACCTTATTATATCTCCATTTTTTAAGGACTTTAATTTCTCCTAGCAATATATTGCATATTTTGATGTGTAATTTAGTTCTTGCAGTAGTTTAGTTTAGTTTCACTGTAAAGTTTCCATATTTTCAATGCTATTGTAAATATTCTTTTAATATTTGCTGCTTATATATAGAAATACAAATGATTTTTGTATATTGACAATATATTTGGCAAAACTGGTAATTCATATCACCAGTCGTGCATTCATTTATATGCATATTGCCTTTATATCCTGCAAATTTGCCCAATTTCACTGTTCTAGTAAGATTGGGGGGAGGAGCAATGGAGAGGATTTCCCCTCCCCCCTCCCTTCCTCCCTCCCTCCCACCTTCCTTCCCTCCCTCCCTCCCTCCCTCCCTCCCTTCCTTCCTTCCTTCCTTCCTTCCTTTTCTTTTTTTGTTTTTGTAAATTCCACAGGATTTTTTACCCAGAGGCTCATGTGAACTGCAAATAAAGATTGTTTTACCTATGCTTTTCAATTTGCATGTCTTTTAGTTTTTGCCTCATTATACCTCCGGTATAGTTTTGAAAGAAAGGGCTGTTAAGTGATGGTCCTTAGCACCAGTTCAGTGCCAACAGGAATCCCCAATTTAAGGTACTGTGTAGAATGAAACTTTATTCAGTGCAGACAGCTCCATTGTGATTCGGCAGGGCTGTGGAACAGCTCAATAGTGTTACTGCTCAGTTATGAAGCAGCGTGGCTGTGAACAACAGGGGCTGCGAGGTGGTCCTAGAGTGAGGTCCCTCTCTGAGTAGACAGCTCTGTCTTACCTGTTCTACCTGCTCTGGCCCAGACTGCTCCACTTGGCCCTGGGTGGGCCAGGTCTAGTGAGACTTCAGGAAACACAATCTTCAGTCTTTGGTGGAAAGGGAAAGTGGAGCCAGAGGGGAGCTGACTTGTATGGACAAGTCCCTGCCCCTGGATTTGTCTGTCCCCAAGCAAAGGAGAACTTCAAACCTGCATAGTTCAATCGGTCCAAAAGGCACTGTCCTGATTTGTCAGAATGGAGTTGCTCTGATTTTTTGGTGAAGATGCTAATGGGGGGCATGTAGCTGTGCCACTCTGATCGGACAGGGAAAACCTCAGTTCTATTGGTTGAAATACAGTTCCTGAAACTCCTTTATAGGGGCTGGCTCAGATGACAGGAACACGATGGGGGCGCGGGGGGCGGGTAGTTTGGTGCACCTGAACGCGGTTTCCATGAGACGCCCATGTGTAGAAATGGCTGTCGGGCAGTTTTTAAAATTTGAGCCCATTTAGTCATCAGGAGCCCTTCTTAGTAGGTATTACTGGGTCCTCACCTGCTGAGTGGGGGGGCCTTGTGGTTTTTCCCTTCCTGTTAAATATGATAAATTGCCTTAGCACTTTCTGATAAACAGTCTGTTATAGAAGCAGTAGATTTTACCGATTCTAGATGCTGTGATATGGAAATCCCTCTCCCGCACATCCTCCTCCCATTCCTCTCTCCCCAAATTATGGCTATGTAAGAACTTAGTCATTTTGCTTGGAGGATAACTTGTTGAACTTTACTCAGTGTAGTAAACACTATAGCAGTTCTTATCAACACTGCCATTTATCTCTTAATATTTCATTCCCCTCACCCTTCATTACAGTAGCCATTGTAAAAACCAAGCACAATGGGTATTCGTTCTTTGTGGATGCCCAGTAGATGAACTCCATGTCTATATTAGGGGCATTCCCTATCTCACGATTTTTTGTGGGAAACAGTGTTACTACTCACACACTTCCCCCACCACCCTCAACATCACACCCCTTACACCCAGGGAAAATAATGAAAAATAAGCATACTTTTCAAGTTTCCTTATCTCTATATTTAGGGGTAAAAATTAAGAGGTGTGTCATCGAGTAGTTTAGCTGGTGGTGGAGGGTAGTGGTGAGTGTGGAGGCAGTGGCCTTCATTTGCTGCCACACACTCTGGAGTTTCTCCAGTTGACCATCATGTTCTGAAGTTTGAAAGTTTGACTTTTCTATTAATTCCATACATTGTTTGCACGCTTCAGTGAAAAAAACTTTTCTTTCATTTGTTTTATTAAAATTGGGGGAGAGTTTGTGATCTAGCTGAACGCTCTTATTTCTCCTAAAACTTACTGCTACAGTTATTCTCAGTTCCTTGTTTTGTAGATTTCCACTCCAGGAGACTTTGCTTTGTCTAAATCATCCCCAAACTACATCATTTTATGGTGAGAACTCCAGTGGTGACAGCTCTTCACCATGGTTTCTGTTCGGTCAAAAGATCTTCATTAACCTCCCTTACTTTTCTTTGTGGTCATTTTGTGCCTTGTAGCCACTTTAGGAATCTTTGATCTTTATGAGGTTCTCATCTTTGAGCTTGACTATAATTTCCCTCGTGCTAAATACACTTTCGTAATTTCTACTTAGCACAGTACCTTGGGCAAATGAGTCCTTTTAACACTTAGATTGGGTTCTCAAAACTAACCTAAGAGTTAAGAGTTTTCCGTAGTACATGTTGAAATCAATTAGCTTTATTAATTTCAGCCACTTAATAGCAGTGGGCTATTTAAAGCATATAAGTCTACAGAGTATTTATGATTTACTTACTAGTTTCTGACTTGTTTTTCTACTGATTTACCTGATTATCAAAACCACAAGTGTCCAGCCCTGACCAGTGTGTCCCAGTGGGTTGGCTGTTGTCCCACAAAGCAAAAGGTCACCAGTTCGGTTCACAGTCAGGACACATGCCTGGATTGTGAACCAGGTCCCCTGAGGGGGCGTGAGAGAGGCAGCCTAATAGATGTTTCTCTCCCTCTCTTTCACCCTCCCTTCCCCTCTCTCCAAAATAAATAAATAAAATCTAAAAAAAAAAACAAACCCAAAAAACAAAGTAAAATAAAATCATTTAAAAAAATTGTCCATTGTGGGAAAATTTGTTAAGTACAAAGAAGTATTAAAAATACAGTGTAGGTCCCCACATTGATCTACAGATTCAGTGTAATTCCTTTCAAAATCCTTGCTGCCTTTTTTTGTAGAAATTGACAACATGATTCTAAAATTCACATGGAAATGCAAGGGACTCAGAATAGCCAAAACAGTGTCGAAAGAACAAAGTTGATGGACTTAGCCTCAATTTTAAAAGTTAATACAAAGCTACTGTAATTAAAATGGTGTGGTACTGGCAATAAGGGTAGTCAGACAGATAGATGGGATAGAATTGATTTTTAAAATGGGCAAAGTAATTGAATAGACATTTCTCCAAAGAAGACAAACACATGGCCAATAAACACATGAAAAGACCTTCAAGTGTTTAGTCATTAGGGAAATGCAAATAAAAGCCACAGTGATAAACAATTTATACTTCCTAGAGTGACTATAATAAAAAAAGTAGACTATAAAAAGTCTTGGGGAGGATGTAGAGAAATTGGAACTTTTTTTTTGCTGGTAGGAATGTAAAATGCACAGCTGCCTTGAAAAGTAGCAGTTTCACAAATGGTTAAGCATAAAGTTGCCATATGACCCAGCAGTTCTCCTCATAGATATATACCCAAAACAAATGAAAACATGTCCATGTAAGAACTTGTACACAAATGGTCAGTGCTACCAAAAAGTGGAAATTTTGGTTGTTTATAATAGCCAACAAACAGAAACTAGCCAGATGTTCATTAATTGGTGAATGTTTAAACAAAATGTGATTTATCCATACAGTGGAATATCATTCAGCAATAAAAAGGAATTAAGCAATGCATGCAAGAACATGGATGAAGAACCTTGAAGATACATACTAAGTGAAAGAAGCCAGACACAAAATACTATAAATTGTGATTTCATTTACAGGCCTACATCAGAGATATCTCAGGTTTGGTTTCAGACCACTGCATTAAAGTGAATATTGCATTAAAGCAAGTGACATGAATTTTTTGGTTTTTCTAGTGCATGTAAAAGTTATGTTTACAGTATACTGTAGTCTATTATGTGTGCAAAGGCATTATGTCTAAGGAAACAATGTATATACCTTAATTGAAATATACTTCATTGCTAAGAAATGCTAACCATCATTTGAAGCTGCTGACTGACAGGATAGAGGTTACTGAAGGTTGAGGTGGCTATGGCAAATTTGGCCTTTTTTTTTTTTAATCCTACCTGAGGACATGTTTCTGTGAGAAAGAGAAAGACCTTAATGGCATCTAGAATGGTGAATCCTTTCTAGAAGGTTTTCAATTTACTTTGCCCAGATCCATCAGAGGAATCTCCATCTATGGCAACTATAGCTTTACAAAATCTATTTCTTAACTAGTAAGATTTGAAAGTCAAAATTATTTCTTGATCCATGGGCTGCAGAATGTTAATGTTAGCAGGCAAAACAACATTATTCTTGTATAT
The DNA here is from genome assembly GCA_004026545.1 of Mormoops blainvillei. Lineage (NCBI taxonomy): Eukaryota > Metazoa > Chordata > Mammalia > Chiroptera > Mormoopidae > Mormoops > Mormoops blainvillei. The sequence goes on from PVJD01008847.1 coordinate 22,830, forward strand.
CTCCTTCAGAGCTCTTGGATGATGGGTGCAGTGTCAATGAGCAGTAATATTTTAAAAGGAATCTTTTTTCTGAGAAGTAGGTGTCAACAGTGGGCTTGAAATATTTAGTAAACCGTGTTGTAAACAGGTGTGGTATCATTCAGGCTTTGTTGTCTATCTGTGGAGCACAGGCAGAGTAAGATTTAGCATAATTGTTAAAGACCCTAGAATATTTTGAATGCTAAATAGGCGTTGGCTTCAGCTTGAAATCACCAGTTGCATTAGCCCCTAACAGGAGAATCAGCATGTCCTTTGAAGCTTTGAAGCCAGGCATTGACTTCTCTTTAGCTCTGAAAGTCGCAGATGGCATCTTCTTCCAATATAAGGCTGTTTCATCTGCGTCGAAAATCTGTTGTTTGGTGCAGTCACCTTCATTAGTTATCTTAGCTAGATCTTCTGGATAACTTGCTACAGCTTCTATATCATCACTTGTTGCTTTATCTTGCATTTTTATGTTGTGGAGATGACTTCTTTTCTGAAACCTCAGGAACCAGCCTCTGCTAGTTTCTGCCTTTCTTCTGCAGCTTCTCTCCCTCAGCCTTCATAGAACTGAAGTGAGGGCTTTGCTCTGGATTTAGGCTTCAGCTTAAGAGAATGTTGTGTCTGTTTGATCATCCAAGCCACTAAAACATTCTATCAGCAATAAGGGCTGTTAAGGTTTCTAATTCATGTGTTCACTGGGCAAGCATTTTTACTTTCCTTCAAGAACTGTTTCTTTGCATTTACAACTTCACTAACTGGCTCAAGAGGCATAACTTTTGTCCTGTGTTGGCTTTTGACATGCCTTCCTCACTGAGCTTAATCATTTTAGCTTCTGATTTAAAGTGAGAGATGTGGCACTGGCTGGGTTAGCTCAGTTGGTTAGAGTGTAATCTTGATACACCAAGGTTGTGGGTTCATCCCCAGTCAGGGCACATTCAGGAGTCAACCAGTGAATACATAAATAAGTGGAACAACAAATCAATGTTTCTCTCCACTCTCTCCCTAAAATCAATAAATGAAAAAAATAAAGTGAGAGACATACAACTCGTCCTTTCACTTGAATACTTAGAGGCTATTGTAGGATTATTAATCGGCCTAATATAAGTATTGTTGTGTCTCAGCAAATAGGGAGACCCAAGAAAAGGGAGAGAGATGGGGAAACAGCTGATTGGTGGAGCAAGAACACACACAGACCTTTGTTGATTAAATTTGCCATCTTCTATGGGTGTGGTTTGTGACTCCCCAAAACAACTACAATAGTAACATCGAAGATCACTGATTACAGATCACCATAATAAACATTAGTCTAAAATAGCACGAGAATTATCAAAATGTGACATGGTACGAGTGAGCAAGTAGTATGGAAAATGGCACCAATAGACTTGGTCGGTGCAGGGTTGCCACACACCTGTAATTTGTAAAAAATGAAGTATCTGCAAAGGACAAGAAAGTAAGGTGTGCCTGTATGTGGGTGCTCACAAGAGGCAAATCCATAGAGACAGAAAAATAGATTAGCGGTTGCCAGAGGCTGGGGGAAGGAGGAAATAGGGAATAACTGCCAATGGAGTTAGAAAATGGTTACACAGCCTTGTGAATATACTAAAGGTCCCTGAATTATGCACTTTAAAATAGCATGTTTTATGGTTTGTGAGTTATATCTCAATTAATTTTTTTAAAAAGTTAATTAAACAACAACAAAGTAGATCCCACTGCCTAGGGGACAACCAAAGCTCATGTCAGCTGAACATTTACAAAATGCCAGGCACCTTAAACCCTTTTGATACCATCTTAGTTTTTCCTCACAATGGTTGTTTAAATCTACTATCAGAACTGGGAGTCCTGGCTCTTTCTCCAGTGTTCTTTCCATCTATCACATGCTAAGGGATGCAGTGCCTTCTTTTACAAAGAATTTTGGGTGAAGAGAGAGCTTGCTGGTTTGGAATATCATTAAAATACTTAGTATTTTACAAAGTTACTGCCTTACCCAAATACATATTTAGTTGACCAAATAGGTATATTTGTGGTATGGTTCACTTAGCATGAAAGCTTAAAGGAATGCAAAAACTTGAGAAATAGGTTAAATCTCGGAGGTTAGTCTTTTAGTACCAAGGAGTTTATGTTAATCCTTTTTTTCAGAGACTGTAAGAAAAAACAAGTAATATTAGAAACTCCCTTAAAGTTGGCCATTCATCTTGGCCTGTTATAATGCCGGAGTTAGAAAAGTTGTTTGGATTTTGTTTTTTATAAAATGCGAATTATTAGAATATGCTATGGTCTGTTGCTTTTCTATGAAACTAGAGAGTTTAAAGAAAGCATGCTAACTTGAAAAAGTTTGTTACAATGGTTAATTTTATTTAATTTATGCTCTTAACATTAGAGCAACCAGTTCAGGTTTTAGCCAGCATGCTCCTTTATTGTTTTCTCTTAGTAGCAGGCTTCTAAAACTTAGTAAACTATAAAAACAAGCAAAATTTGATTAGTAATTTTTTAAGGAGAGTTATTCAAACTTTTTGGTAACGTTGACATGAAAATACTGTATTTTTAGCATCTCGAACCTAAGGTACTAGTGCTCTGGCTTCATTCCTTCATCATGTAATTAAAGAAAATATATTAATTTTCTGTGAGAATTTGTTTTTTCTAGAAACTTATGAGTAGCTTAGTTCTAATGAGAAGTTTTCACCATAGAGCAGTTGATTCCTACCATTTAATGTCTTTTGTATTCTAATTGAAGAAAACTTGCTTTTAGTAAGTATTAGCATTGAGGTATGAATTTCCAAGTAAATAGCAAAGGGATTCTTTCTTCTCAAGAAGAATGCTCTCAGAATTTTGACTGTAGCCCTGACCAGTGTGGCTCAGTTGGTTGGGTGCTGTCTTGCAAAGTGAAAGATACCCGATCCAATTCCTGGTCAAGGCACATGCCAAGGTTGCAGGTTCAGTTCCCTGGTCGGGATGCATACGAGAAGCAACCCATTGATGTTTCTCTCCCTCCCTTCCCCTTTCTCTTAAAAAAAATTGATTTTAATACGTATAATAAATAATTTTACATAGGTATCATAAGCTCATTGTAATTTTAATGTAGATGCACCAGACTTGGATTCTAAATTCTGTAAAGGCAGAAACTGTTTTCTCCATCCCTTGATAAACCTACAAGTTTATCCTTATGCCTTGTCCATAGTAAATGCTTAGTAAATATTTGTTATATAAATATATATTTGTAATCACATATATATTTATTTATATTACACCTATTATGTTGTAATATACCCCCAGAAATTAACTGGAATGTTGTCAGTTGATAACGTTGTGTATAATAATTATTCTTAATGTTTTTGTCTCTCTTTAGGTTGGTATTTTGTATGGCACCTTTTTTTATCAAAATTCAAGTTTCTGCGGGAACTGGTGGGAGACACAGGATCCCAGGAGGGAGATCATGAGCCTTCAGGATCTGAAACAGAAGAGGATGCTTCATTGTCTCCACACAGGATCAGATCTGCCCGCCAAAGGAGGGCACCTGCTGATGAAGGCCACTGACCCCAACCGTCATCCTGTGTTAGTGAAAGATGAAAGGCAGTTTGGAGCCTCTGTCTTTAATGACTTCGCTTTGCAATTGATAAAATACTGAAGAACATTTATACTTGGATTGCAAGTCCAATTCAAAAAAAAAAAAAGATTTACATGTAAGCCATATGAAAATAAAGGGAATTAAAACCAAATTGGACTGTTCAAATTTCATCTTAAAGATTATCTTTTGCTTTACTAGCTTTTACTTATATACAATGGCTCTTGGGTTTGTTGTTATTATTTTTTTGCACTTGTGTGAATCTGTTAAACATAACAGGCTTGAAAACTGTATTTTATTAATTCTATAATGTACTTTCTCCCCCATACACATTTTAACTGGTCTGAAATTGGGACGCAACTCACCAGTACTGTCAACCAGGCAATAGTTGATGTAATTATCTTAGCTTGTGCTTGTGTGAACTTACAGCTTGTTATAGCGTCATCACTGTGTTGTTGGTATCAGGTGTGTCAGATTTAATTGGCATTTTAGAATGTCTTCTAGAAGATTACACTTCGATTCAGCACTGAAACGAAAAGTTACTGTGTATGCAGAAAGATACGGAAACAGAGCAGTGAAACAAGTATCTGTTGCTGGAGGAATAACTGCAATTCCGTATTTTATTGTAAAGCAACAAAATGCTTTTTACAGGCCCTAAGAAAGGAAGATACCCACAAGTAGACAAAGCTGTACTGCATTTTGTCACTGAGACACATGCAAAAGGATTGCCTATCACATGCTAAGGGATGCAGTTTAAGATGGGAGAAATTGCCAAAACCCTTGGAGTAGACGAAACAATTCAAAGCAATGAGACGCTGGTGCGCTCGATTCATGTGTTGAGCAGGACTGTTACTAAGGTGTCAAACACTGTTTTGTCCAAAGGTTCCTTCTGACATTAGCAGAAGACAGTGGTAGAGCACTCCTTCGAGACTGGTGTATCACTAGTGCCCTTGATGACAGCAAGGGTGCTGTCGTGGGGAAGAATGCAGGTATCGACGACTGATTTAAAAGTGATTCAGAAGAACTGGGCCTCGGAATAGGAAGTTAGAGTTACAACTTAACCAGTTTATTTCGTAACACTTTATGTATGCTCAAGACTGATATAAAAATCTGTTTTACTCGAAAAGCTCTGTTTCAGTAAATATAAACATTCTATTATACATGTTATGAAAGCATTATGTCACAGTTGAATTGCCTGTGTTTTTTTTTACTGATACATATGGTGCATCTTATAAGTGATGGTATTTTATTTAAAAAGTAGTTTGTAAATTTATTTTTTCCTAGGAGAGCAATTATTGCTAACTTAATTCTGACTCTTAAAATGTTGTTAAAATAAGTTACCCTGTATGAGACACCCTTTTTGTTTTTGTTTTTTTGGCAACCTATTCAAGACTTTAGTAACTTAGGAATCTAAGAACTGCCTTCTATGTTAGGAAGAGTAGGATTAGTTACTCCTTTTGTAGTGGAGGACTTCATACTCCAGGCACGCGTTGTGGAGAAAAGTACTTCTTCACAAACAGCAGTTCAGTGACAAGATCTCAGAGAAACCAGGCGTTTGAAAAAATAGAGAGGGGGTGAAAATGCCAGCTTCACTGTAAAATGGCTCTTGCCAGGTTTGCATGTTTGTCTTCGCTGAACTTTGGACTGAGTGTTCACTGGAGAAAAGATATGGATTAAAGAACCCTCCTCTTTAGTGTTACCTGCTTTGTACAAAAGAATTGCAAAGCCAACTTATTTTATTCATTCAAGTTCTTTTTATGTTTTTAAACTTTGTTTCTAAAGAACTAGTCATCACAGAATATCACCTTTCCAAGGGTGTGTGATTGTGTTTGGTACCTCATACTTCACGGTGACAGTTTTGTCAGTTAACAGTTCACTTGCTCTGCCTCAAGTGGCACTCCTGATGCACACCTCTACTGTCATCGTAGCCCTTTGTCTGTACAAAACGGGACTTTGTACAGAGTGTAACTGTAATTTTCAATACTTGCTGCAGGAAGATTCTCAGCAGCTGAGAGTGGAGCATAATCTTTGTCTTCATTTCCTTATTGGATGCAATTTTCTATTTTCGTGTGACTAGTGATTAAAAAAACAGTGACACAAGTTTCGAGCATAATTTTAGTGCTTCCTACTAGCTAAATATCACATTACAATGATCATCATTAAAGGGGGGGAAGCCTAAAAAGCTTCTCGGTACTGGGTGGATTAAATTATATCTTTCATTGTCTAATATTTTGAACTGTGGATTCTGCTTTATAATGGATATCTTAGGTTTAGATAATAGTTGCTGACAAACTTTGGTAGCTAGAGAGCTTCCATATTGTATCAGTATTAAAGAATGATGGGTGATGTAACCCCCCCAAAACCTATAAACGCCATCCACAAATTAAACAAATTCATCCATGTAAAGATGTATGTGTTGATATTGTTTACTAACATGCTTCAAGGATGTCTTTTTAAGTGGAATTTTAAGAAATTTTCTGCTTATTTGGGAAACATACTCAAAAGCATACTAATAGCTCACACCCAAGATACCACTGATGCCAATATGAAAATTTTACAAACTAATTCCTTTGCTTAAAACTTGCTTCTTTGTACCCCTCTTCTCCCAAGATGCTCACCATAGTACATATTTCAAAGGCAAGAGAAACAGTTGCTAACACAGAATTATTTGTGTGGTATAGTGTTTCTGTGGGGTTTTTTTTTTGTTTGTTTGTTTACTCATTTTTCTGTTTTAGAGCTTTTGTAACTGAACTTAGCAGAACTTCATAAGGGCATTTTCAGTTTCTCAGTAGGAGATGGACTAGCCTGTGGTTAATTTTAAAGTTTAGAAAGTTCTGAGCATTAAAAATGCGTACAAGTATGAGTCTTATCTAAATGCTTATTAACAATGATGTTGATCAAGTATGCCATTTTTTTTGAGGAGTAATTCTAAAATTGAGGACTGGTAGGTTGTTTCACTTCCTTCCCAACTAACCATTCCCAAGTCCTTCTCTTTGCCTCTGAAACTCTTGTGAAAATTGCCGGTATCAGATGTATTGGTAGCATTGCTCTGATTTAAATGCCAAAACCCACCCCCCCAAAAAACAATACTTGTGTTGCTCTGTTAAATAAGGTTTTTAATATTTACATCAAGTTAAAAATAGAATCCATCCAGTGGATTTTGTAATATTGTTTTCATGGTGGAAACATAAGTATGTTATTTGGTGGACAGCCAATTCACGCATATGCTGACCTATTTCTTTAGATACTAGGTAAATAAAACAGCTTCAAACTTATTTTTTTGCAAGTTAGGAATACAGTAAATAATGGTTTCACAAATATGGCATTTTAAACCAAAACGTGTTAAATGATTTGAAAATAATACTTTTTTAAGAGTAACATTTTTTGAAATTATTTTAAGTTGATGCAGTATTTTTTGAAGTCAGTTTTTCTGAAAAGTTATGTTTTAATTTACTGTGTAACCAATGTAACTTTAGATTTTAACGGAAAAACTTTTATATTTGAAGTTGACTTTAAAAAGCCATGAACAGCACTCAAAGGTTACAGACTCAAGCAGCTAATGGAATAGTATTTTGTTTTGGTGTCTAGAATTAAAGCACCTTGTATTATCTGCATCTAAAGTACCTGATAGCTTTTATCTTAAAGCATAAAGAGTAACATTTTATGTTAATAAAAGTTACATTTTCCATTTGTTAATGTATGCTGCCTGTTTTATGACTGATTTTTAACATTACCCTCCAAGTTAGTTCTATGCATAACCACTCACCAAATACTGCTGCTGTGGTTTCTAAAGGAAACATTGTGTGCTGTGCTATGATGTATTGTCATCTTGCTGCTTGACAAATAGGTTTATAAGGAATTAAAATTGTGTATGTTAATAGTATCTTTATATAATAAGATGTAAAACTAGAGATGAAGAATGTGTGTAAGTGATCATTGTTGTTTTCAAACTGGTCAATACTATATCTAAAGTTTCTGTGGTTTGTTTATATGATGTTTTAACTTTTACTTTAAACCACACAGAATACATTAAAATGAAAATAAACAAAAGTTGTGTATGTTTCATTGATAAAGTATAAGTATGAAGGGATTCGAAAGCAGCCATTTTTTCCTAAGAGTCCATCTTTCGCCTCTTTTTCAAACTCCAAAAATCTCTAGGAATCAAGACAAGACAGCAGTAGTGTTCTGAGTGCCATGAAAGTAATTGACTTAGAAACTGAAGGACATATAGTATTAGAGCTAAATTACATTTACCATGGTTAGCCTTTTTGTTTCTTCTCATACTTTAGTCAGTATCATTTTGATATTTTATACAATAGATCATATCTTCTATTTTTGTTAGTATTAACCACCAGGAAGACTGAGTGATGAAAGCAACCAAAGCCAATAAAAAAGATTAAGGAATGCTTTTGGAAATGAGTTTGAGATAGGAAACCATTAGTTGTGGTGGCTGGGGGCAACTTTTGCTTTGTCTCCAGCAGTGCTCAGCTGCCAAGAATGTAGGGTGGGAAAAAGTGGATTGCGCCCGCATCAGGCTTTGTAAGGTAGGAGTGTCTAAATTAGGGCAAGGTCATTAGAGGTCGCTGGAGACTGGCTCCGGGATTTGGGCTGGATTGTAAGAGAAGTCAGATCATTAAGGCACTGATAAATTGGGATGGGAAGGGGTAGAGATTAAAAAAAATGAGTAACATTTCCATACAATGGACAGAAGGCAGTTTGGAGTGGAGACTAGGGTTTTAGAGGTAAAACAGTTCTGAGCAGTGACACTACAACCATAGAGTAGGAGGATCAGAATGTGACTCATCCTAGGGCAGGCTGTCAGCATGGCCACTAATATAAGACACCTCGAGTTGGGATGGAGAAAACGACAATGACCTGGGGACTCCGCCAGGGACTTGGAAGACTGATCTCAAAGTCTGGGCTGTCAAGCATGACCCTTAAAAGGAGGAGAAGAAGTTCCTGAAAATGAAAGAGAAATATTCTTGGGGAGCAGTGAGAGTGTTTTCTCTTAAACCTGCCTAACCAACCGCAACCCCATACCCCCACAGCTCTATGGGCCAGTGTATGATTGTTATGTAAAAATAGGTACTTCAGTTATAAAAATGATGATATTTATGGAGAACTTTGTTGGGGGTAGGGGAGAAAACAGGGAAGGGCAGCAAAAGCTCCTCTAAAAATCTTGAAGAAGTAGGAGTCTTCCTGGTAGAGGATGAGAAGAGGATTCCAGATAGAAGAAAGAGCATGTGTAAAGTCAGAGTCATGGGAAGGTGAGTCGTTTGGAGAACTATGGAGAGCTGGTTATTCCTGGAATAGTGGCTTTGGGGAATAACGATATGAGGCTGGAGAAGTAGGGAAGATTTAGGTTACAAAAGACATGCAATGGCAAAGGCTTTGAAGTGCCTGCCGTTTGTGATGGAGAGCATTGAAATATTTTAAATTGAGTGAGGGCATTGATTCACTTGTTTAACATACCAAGTGGCTACCGTTGCAGACATCTGACTAGTTGTAGATGGTTTAGAAAGTTCTTGCTAACTGCAACAAGGAGGATTGACATGCAGGCTCCATGGAAAACGGTGTCTTTCACTGTAGTCCAAGCAAGAAAACAGCTGGTGGCAGGCTGGAAATGAGTGACAACCATGGGAAATTTGAAGACATGAAAAATCCACAGGGCTTGAGATTTGACTGTGAAGGCAGGTGAAGAAGTATAGGTGAAGGATGATTTTAATGTTTAAGTTTGAGACTGATAACACCAAGGAATGAATGTAGAAGAAGTAGGTTTGAGGTTGGTTTCAGGGAGATTGAAGACGAGAGTCCAGTTGTGGGCATGCCATGAGGGGCATGGTTGAAAATAGTTTTGGTCAGCACCTGCATGTGAATGCAGTTGAAGCTGTTGGCAAAAAATGGGATTTGCTGGGAGAGGTTAGAATAAGAGACCCAAGGAGTGGTCCCTCAGGGGCATCCAAATTTAAGAGGCTGATAAAAGGAAAACAGACCATTAAGGACATTGAGAAGGACTCAAAAGAGAACCAGGGACATATATGGAAGGAAGTAAGGTGCTACATGCAAAATGAAGAATGACCTTAAAGAGCCAAGTGTTCAACTGATACATGAGGTCTGTCTGGAAAAAGTCCAGCCATTGTTAATGTAATGAGAACAGTTTGTGGATATAACTTGGCAGCCAAGGAAGCGTGGACTGGAACGTGCATACATGAACAATGACAGCTTCACTGTACTAGTCAGTGGGGGTGGTAGATGTTGAGTGAGCATGTGTACTGTGTGGCTGTTGCATTCAAAATGACTGAGTGAATAGAGCAATGAATCTGCATTAAGCTTGAACATTCCTACATGAAAACTATTTGGGTGATTCAGAAGGCCACAGCTATGGGCAACAGATTGGCAGCTTCATCATGACAACGTGTCTGCTGATGCATCATGTCTTGTGCGGAGTTTTTTGTGAAACATAAAATCACCCAAGTGACTCAGCCCTGCTACAGCCCAGATTCAGCACCCTGTGACTTCTGGATTTTCACGAAACTAAAATCATTAAAAGGAAGAGATTTCAGACTGTTGATAGATTCAGGAAAATACAACGGGGCAGCTGATGGCAATTGGGAAAACTGTGTGAGGTCCCAAGTTACCTACTTGGAAGGGGACTGAGGCGTCACTGTCCTATGTATAATGTTTCCTGTATCTTCTTCAATAAGTGTCTCTATTTTTCATATTACATGGCTGGATACCATCTGGACAGAACTCATATATCGAAGGATGATGTTGCTCAGATATGATGTTCGGAAATGTGGCAACAGGAAACATGCAATAGTCCATGCAAAAGATGTGAATCTGTGCAAGGCTGGTGGCAGTGATGGCAAATTCAATACATACTGATGGAAGTTAATTTGACAGGGTTTGGTGATTGATTCGATATGGGAGGTGAAAGACAAGGATAAATCATTGATGGGTGCCTGACAGACATAAAGGTGGGACATATTTGAGAATAAGTCCAGGTGCATGTAAGACTTGTGGAAAGGGCCAGTCTAGATCTCAGGATAAAAGTCAGGAAAAGAAAAGGAGGGAAGGAAGGAAGGAAGGAAGGAAGGAAGGAAGGAAGGAAGGAAGGAAGGAAGGAAGGAAGGAAGGAAGGAAGGAAGGAAAGAAGGAAGAGAAAGAGAGAAAGAGAAAGAAAAGACTTCCTTTTCTACCCCCTCAGCTGCCAGCCACTCTTCTCTTCACTTCACATCAGGTTTCTCTAGTTATCTCTATGACCCCTGACATAAAATTTGAAGGACATCTTCCAGTCCTCGACTTTGCCTGCCCTCATAGTTGCTCCTCCCTTCCCTAAACATTCTTTTCCTTTGGATTGAATGATAGTGACTTCTGGCTTTATTAGTTTTAATCTTGTCCGTCTGGCCACACCTTCATCTCATTTGCAGGCTTATCCTGCAATTAAATAGCAGAATTTCCTGGGGGGCAATCCTATTTGTGACTTCAATACCCTCTCTTCACCAGTGGGAGCCCATTTCTATCTCTTAAGATTTTCTCAGTATCTCCTCTTGATTTTCTTACACACCCATCAAACTCAGCATCTAGGAAGGCAAATTTATAACCCCTTCTAAGCCCTGTGTTCTTCCAGTGACCTTATGTGGTTGCTGGAACACATTGTCTTGTTAATTTTACTTCCAAAAAGCTTTTGAACTCATCTACTTTTCTCCAATTTTTTCAATTACCCCCTGCAGGCGATGTAGTATAGTGGTCAAAAGGGTGGCCTCTGGAATTAGACTTCAGTGTGCTTTAATTTTCATTTATAAAATGCGTATAAAAATAGTACCTATCTCACAGCGTCTCTGTAAGAATTAAATGGATGAACACACACACAGCATCTAGAATAGTGCCCAGTATATTGAATATTCCCTACCATTCAATTCACCTGGACTATTCTCGTAGTGACTGTTTCATATCTGTTACAGCCCCTCTCTAGTCTTTCTCCTCGTTGTTGCCAGAATTTTTTTTTTATTTGAGAGAGAGAGATCGACTGATTTGTTGTACCACTTATTTATGCATTCATTGGTTGCTTCTTGTATGTGTCCTGACCAAGGATCAACGAGCAGCCTTGGCGTATCTGGATGATGCTCTAAGCAACTGGGCTACCCGGCCAGTGCCAGAATGATCTTTTTGAAACTCAAATATGGCCCTGTCATCTCTTTGTTTATAACATATGAATGGTTTTCCATTGCTACTAGAAAAAGGTAAAAAAATAAATAAATCCTGAATATACCCATGACATGCCACGAGATTGCATTTCCCAGCCTCTGCGGCATCAATCGTAGCACAGCACCTGCGTACACTTCCTGCACTGTGAGCCCTCCTGCGGTCACACAGATGTGCAGTGCCCACCCACACACCCCATGGCCGCCTCTTCGCACCCTTATCTCCTAGTCATTCATCAGATTTCAGCTCACAGGTCGCTTTCTCAGAGGAGTTTTTCTGAACCTCCCCACCCCCACTTTTTCCAGGCAGTTCCTTTGTTACATACAACAGTCTTCCTTCAGTGGTGTGATCCCAGACAAGAACTAAACATTTGTGGGTGGATTTATTTGATTAAACACCATAATACTCACTATACTGAATTAATATTTCAACGTAAGGTAGAACTTGTATCAAAAAACATTCTAACCCACAAGCTACATATATTCATTCAATCTTTTAGTCAGAATCTGAGTCTAAAATTAGGCCTCTGATGCCTGCCTTATCAGCATTTCCTGAAAATGGTTATCATTTTTCTTTAATCAACAAACACGAAAGTGTATGTTAATAAGATACTTACTTTGCAAGCCCCTAAGTCCTTTCTGTGTTTTCTGTGTCCATTAACCCTTCCTCCTGCCTGAAAAGGTCAAAAGATCCTGTCAGATCTGTCAGAACAACAGCTCTTGACCACAAGATGGCGACAGATTTCTAGAGTTAGCAGGTGATAATAGTTTCTATTCCTGTCAGGAGTGGGTTCCATTAACACAGTGTTGTTGGGTTTGGTAATTAAATAGCACCCTATTTCGCATGATAGGTATTTTACCTAATCTTTTTTACCTAGAGCAGCTAGGGTGAGCATATAAATTGTTGATCAAACCGGAACACTTTGATCAACACTGGAACACTGGAACCAGTGATAGGGAAGGGGAGGTGGCCAGATTATCCATGATTGGGCCAAGACCACAGATATAAACCAGGCTGTTCTGGCCACACAGGGCTGTCATTTCCTTCCATCTAAAGCTGAGATGAGCCAGGTGAAAATATTTATAGCCCCTCTGATTTCTGCTGGGGAAGGCTTAAAAATAGAAAAAGGAGTTCTCGCAAATAGCATTTGAACGTCACCTCCCAGAGTATGACTCCTGAAAATAGATAATTTTAGAAAACGAGTGATGAAAGGATGATTGCTCCAAAGATCCATACGTTTACTTGTGGGAGTCAGGAATCTCTACCTCTGGTGGGACGTCATGGAAATAATAATAGTGCCTTCAGTTTGCAAAATTCTTTTTCATATATTGCTTTCCTTGAACCCCGCAGCTTTGTGAGGTATAGGAAGGCAGGGAGAATGTTATCCTTACTTTACAGGTAAGGACACTGAGGTTCAAAGAGGTAAAGCATCTGACCGAGGATAAGGTTAAACGCCAAACCCTGGGCTTCTGCCTGTTGCTTAGAGAAGGAAAATGCATTTCTTTTTTATTCAAAGCATCCAAATCGCCTTATGTCATTAAGTACATGTTCAAATACAAACACAGGATAAAGCCCTGCCTTATATGAGCGTATGTGTCAGGATAAACTAATCGAGAAAGTCATAGTGTTTATTTTGTTTGGTTTCTTCCTCACTCCTCTAATAGAGCTGCTGGCTCATGTGTCCTATAGCACTGGCTCTCCTCACTTCAGGAGACACCCACGTGGTTTGGGCTCACTGGGGTTCTAAGTCTGATCTTCCAACAAGGAGAAAGACTTGCAAAGGGTTGGGAGAAAAGGGACATTTAGGGACAATGACTCGGTGTCTTGTTGAATGCTGTTGGATTCCTAAGGATTGAAAGCAGAAACTTGGACCCCGTTCTCGCACAGCCCCGGAGATGGCAGGTCTGTGGTGGGGTATGTTGCTGATACCAAGGATCTAAACTCCAAGCTCCAGCTTTGGAAACTGCTGCCGGGTTTCCTGTGACCACACCGGGCCCAGGGAATGATGCCGTGAGTGGACCTCGGTGGGGCCAAAAGACAGGCATCTCAAAGGCAGCCCTGGAGGATTTTGCTAAGTTTTCTGGATCGCGTATGATGACCCTTTGGGATCTTAGGAAGGGAGATGTTTTTTGCCAATAATAACTATAATACTGAATGTCTCATCAACCCTGGTAAATAGGCTCAGTGTCACAGTTAATTTGATTTAGAAACACACACACACACACACACACACACACACACAATACCTAAATCTTTCACTGAGTGTTGTTAATTTATACTCATTAATGATTACATGTGAAAACAAGCTCTTAGTGCTCCTCCCAGGCTGAAGGAAAAAAAAAAAACAACAGAAAGAAACCCAAGGTCCTGGCTTTTGTCTCCTTCTTCCTCTCCATCTCACACCCACCTTGGGTCTGTTAGAGTTGAGCACCAAGCTCTGCCTCTTACTGCAAATATCCATGACCTTGACCCTTTCGCACTTTTAAGCTCCCCTCGCCTTCCCTGTACCCCGTGCCCCACGCTCCTGCAGCCTTGTGCTGGCACCTCTAACAGGGCACTTCCCATTTATCTGCTTTGTTAGCAGTGCTCTCAGCATGCAGAATCACCTGGATGCTTGCTGAATGAAGAGTTTTGGCCTTATTTCAGTCAACTGGATCAGAACCTCAGGGGGTCAAAATAAATATCTGTATTTTTAATCTGTTTTCTCCCAGGTGATTATTATCTCCCCCCTCCCCCTTATACTGGGTTGAATAGCGTCCCTCCAAAATTCATGTTTATCCTGAACCTGTAAATGAGACATTTGGAAACAGGGTCTTTGTAGATGGAATCACATTAGAATGAGGTCATGCTGGATTAGGTTGGGCCCTAATCCAGTGACTGGTGTCCTTGTAAGAAGAGGAAAGTTCGGACACACAGAGACACAGAGGCAACACCAGGTGAAGGTGAAGACAAAATGCAATGACACATCCACAAGAGGAAGGACGCCAAGGATTGCCCGCAGCCAGCAGTAGCTGGGACAAGGGCCTGGAACAAATTCTCCCTCGGAGCCTCCCAAAAGAAATCAAGCTGCTGACACCTTGATCTTGGACTTGTAGCCTCCAGAGCTGTGAGAGAATACATTTCTGTTGTTTTAAGCCCTCCAGTTTGTGATAGTTTTTACTGAAGCCCTAGGAAGCTAACAACATCCCCCCACTCCCCCACCCCCCCCCTTTCCTGCCTACTATTGTCTTAGGTTATCTGTATTTCCCCTTTCCCTCTACAGGAAGTTATACTTCCTATTCCAATTATTTTAGTGTTACAGTGCACATGTGTACATATTTTTAGTGGTCCCGTGGTTGATCTCTTTGGGGTGTTCCCTGCCTCTTGTATCTTTGGGAAGCTGAGGCTGCCTCTCTCTGTAAAAGAGAAAAATCTCGTTGCTTCCTGTGCAGCTGTCCTGTGCTGGTGAGTTACCTGGGTGATGACTCCTGGCCCCTAGGAGGGTGCCCCAGGGAGCACAGGCTGTGGCTCAGCAGTGGTGGCTGCAGCAGTCTGACGGTCCAGGAAGCTCTGGCAGGGGGTCAGGGTGGCCTGATACCATGGCACATGCAGGCGGAGCAGGCTGCGAGGGCCACCGTGTTCTCACAACGCCAGCTCAGAAGCCTGGCTGCGGCGCGGCCCTGCCTGCGCAGCCCTCGAGCTCAGAGCTAGCTTTTCCTGGGGTCCTGCAATCTACTAATATTTTAATAAAACTCTTTCCTGCTTAAATCACCACAGTTAGTTTCTGTTGCCAGTAACTAAATGGCCTGACTGTCATGGGCGGACATATTTTTTCTTTTTTAAACAAAGATGCTGGTTCAACAAAATCCAAAGACAGACAATAGTGTTCCGTCCTCAATGCCAGGACCTTATGAGGTAGTAACTGTTCCGCTCTATCCATTTTTCATCTTGTTAAGGTTGAGGATTTTTTTTTCCACCTTAATTTTAACTAAGTCATTAATTATTCACCATCATAATTATGACAGTTTTTGGAGTTCTTGCTTCTTGAGTTATATCAACATATTTACTGATTTGTTGGCTCTCTATTGTTTCTTGAAATTCAGTTCTTCCTTCCGGCTTCAGTTTCCTTTCTACCAAGTGCATCCTTTAGAAGTTCTTTTGGCGCAGGCTTCCGCAGGGTGCACTTTCAGCCTTTGTCCAAGCATGTTTTTCCCTTATCTGCCCTCATGAGATGAGCTGGATATAGAATTTTATTTTTTATTTTAATTTTTTAACTGTCTTATAGCATTTATTAGGGTCAAAAATAGGCATACAAGTAATCCCATTCCAAGGTATGTATTTAGACACAACCACCTCCCCCAAAGCAGATATATTTATCTACTAAAGATGAACATAAGCATAGCACCCATTCCAGGGTATATAGACACAAATGAACGGCAGGTATGTGTTCAACAAAAGATTTATACAATGTTAATTGCGTTCTTTGTAACAGTCCTGAATTTGAATTATTCTAATGCCGTCGACAGTAGAATAGATAAAATTCAGTGTAATTGTACAATGGAATAATACAATACAGCATGAAAATGAACTAATTACAACAAAGTTCAACAATACAGAAAAACTCACACGATAATGCAGAAAAAAAGAAACCTCACAGAGAAAGTTACATACATTATGATTTCACTTATATAAAGTTCAAAAGAAAGCAAAATGAATTTATGGTGTCATTTCACTCATACAAAATGAATCTACTACTCTCCTCCAAGAGAACAGTGGCCCCTCTTGGAGGAGGGCATTAACCACAATGGGAGCTTCTGTGGTTCTCATAATTTTTTCTTGATCTCGGGGCTGGTAACATAAATGTGTTCATTTTATGAGAACTTACACATTGGTATAGCTAAAATTTGTTTTTTTTACTTTCCTGTACATATGTGTAAAATACAACATATTTCAATACAAGTTTAAAACAAACAAAAACCAAATCTGGGCAAATTTAAAGCTTGTGTTCTTAACCCCTGGGTAGATATTCATACTTTAAAAATAGTCCAGGGTACAACAGTCCTGGCATACACACACGTGATACACACACAAACATAATATTATATAACATATTATTATTTTACTTTGCAACATTTATAATACACACTATAATATGCATTATATGTATATATGTAATGACATAGTATATATTACATATGTACCCATAATATATATAGTGCACATGTGTGTGCCAGGATATAAAATCTAGTTGGGTTTTCCATCCTGTTCCATTGATCTTTGTGTCCATCCCTCTATCATTACCATACTGTCTTGATTCCTGTAGCCTTTAAGATATATATGTTATATAATATATAAATATATATATTTATTGATTATAAATAATTTTATTTATATATAAATATATATTATATATATTCTTGATTATACTATTACAGTTGTCCCAATATTTTCCCATTTTCCCCCCTCCACCTGGTAGCCCCATTCCCTCTAGCAAACCCTCTGCTCTTAGTTCATGACCATGGGTCATGAATATAAGATCTTTGGCATCTCCATTTCCTTAACATCCTCCTGTTCTATTTTGTACCTTCCAATTTGTGCTTCTTAATCACTGTACCTTTTCCCCCATACTCCCCCTCCCAACTGATAACCCTCCAAATGATCTCCACATTTATGATTCTGTTTCTGTTCTGCTTGTTTGCTTAGTTTGTTTAGGTCCTGCTGTTGACAGCTGTAAATTTATTGCTATTTTAATGTTTGAAGTTTTGATCTTCTCTTTCTTAAATGAGTCCCTTTAACATTTTATATAATAATGGTTTGGTGATGATGAACTCCTTTAGTTTTTTCTTCTCTGGGAAGCTCTAAGTCTGACCTTAGATTCTAAATAATAGTTTTGCTGGATAGAGTAATCCAGGTTGTAGGTCCTTGCTTTTCATCACTCTAAATACTTTTGCTAGTCCCTTCTAGCTTGCAAAGTTTCTTTTGAGAAATTAGCTGACAGTCTTATGGGAACTCCTTTATATATAACTCTCTGCTTTTCTCTTGCTGCTTTTAAGATCCTCTCTTTATCTTTAATCTTTGGCATTTTAATTATGATGTGTCTTGATGTGGTTCTCTTTGGGTCCATCTTGTTTGAAACTCTCTGTGTTTCCTGGACTTGCATATCCATTTTCTTCATCAAATTAGGGAACTTTTCTTTCATTATTTTTTCAAGTAAATTTTTAATTTCTTGCTCTTCCTCTTCTCCTTCTGGCACCCCTATGATTTGGCTGTTGGTACATTTGAAGATGTCCCAGAGGCTCCTTAACCTATCCTCATTTTTGTTTTTGTTTTTGTTTTAAATTCTTTTTTTCTTCTTGCTGTTCTGATTGAATGTTTTTTTCCCCACCTTATGTTCCAAATCGTTGATTTTATTTTTTGCTTCATCCCCTCCACTATTGTTTTCCAGTAGATTTTTCTTTATTTCACTTAATGTGACCTTCATTTCTGCCAGGGTCTTTTCTATGCTGTGAAGTACCCATTGATTTCCTGAAATATCCTGATAACCAGTGTTTTGAACTCTGCATATAATGTGTTGCTTATCTCCATTTCATTTAGTTCTTTTTCTGAAGTTTTTTTCTGTTTCTTTCATTTGGACCATATTTCTTTGTCTCCTCATTTTGGCAGCCTTCCTCTGTTTGTTTCTGTGTACTAGGCAGAGCTGTTCTGACTTCCTGTCTTAGTAGCATGACTTATTGTAGAAAAGTGCACTTATAAGTTGTATGGGGTGGAGCCTGAGGTAATCACCAGGGCAGGGCAACCTGTGCCACTGCTTTGTGGCTCTGTGTGTGGGAAAGCTCAGATAGGGGACAATGTCGCTGCCTGGCCTCTGGAGTTTTGCCTGGGACAAAGCTGTCTCCCAGCAACACCCTAACGCCAGTCATTTCACTTTCTCCCCCTATGCCACTGGTGCCCTTCCAGCTGTTGCTCTGGTGTTGGATCCCAGAGGGCATGGGTCTGCATAAGTCTTAAGTTTGTTGTGGGCCCTTTAGGAGGAGTTTCCTCTGAGTCCTGCAAATTCTTCCGACACCCCAGCCCCCACTGCTTTTTACAGCCAGAAGTTATGGGGACTTAACTTCCTGGTGCTGGAACCCTGGGCTGAGTGGTCTGATCTGCAGCTAGCATCCCTTGCTCCTGAGGTATCCCTTCTGATTTTTATGCACCACACGTGGATGTGGGACCACCCATTCCACGTCTCTGTGTATCTCCACATCTCTCTGTGCCACTCAGCATTTCTGCATCTCAGCACCTCTCCATGCCTCCGAGTCTCTGCCACTCCTACCCATCTGGATGAATGTGACTCCTTTAAATCCTTGGTTGTCAGACTTCCGTACAGCTCAATTTTCTGACATTTCTAGGTGATATTAGTTTTATAGTCTAGTTGTAATTTTTTCTGTAGTTGTGTGAGGAGGCAAGGTATGTTTACCTATGCCTCCATTTTGACTGGAAGTCTGGATATAGAGTCTTAGATTGTAGTTATTTTTCCTTAGCATTTTAAAGTTATTATTCCATTGTGTCTGGCCTATATTGTTGCTAATGAGAAATTACAGTTTTACTACAATGTTTCCAGGGGTAGATCTGTTTAATTAATATTGCTTGGGAATTGTGGTGCTTCTTAGGTCTTTCTTATTTCTGGAAACTTCTCAGCCATTGTCTTGAAATTTTGTTTCTCCTTGATTCTCTCTAGCCTTTCCTGGGACCACAAGTAGACTAATGTTGGATTTTTCATATTTCTCCTTTTTTTTTTACTTTTATATTAAATTTATTGTGGTGACATCGGTTAAAAGTTTATAGGTTTCAGGTGTACATTTCTACATTTCTCTAATACATCATCTGTATTGTGTTATGTGTTCACCACCCCAAGACAAGTGGATCCTTCATATTTTTCAACTTTTTATCTGCCTGTGCTACTTTTTACTGGACTTGTTCATATTTACCTATCAGTTTATTAGTTCTCTCTTCACCTGTGTTCAGTTGGTTTAACCCTTCAATTGAACTCCATTTAATTTTTCATTTCATTATTTGTTCATATGCATATAAACAATTACATGCTGATATACATAAATATGAAATTGCCAAACATATGTGTGTGTAATCTTTTTTCTTTTCCCTTTATTTTGGCTTTTTCTTTCATCTCCCCATTCACATCATTCTCTCCCTATCCCAAGTAACTCATGCTAACAACACAGTGTATATTATCTTATATTTTTGTCTTGGTCAAATAATGTTAAACTAACCCTTTATATACAAATATATATAACATATGGTTTCAACTATTATCTGTATTTAAAAAGTAGAATCATATGCATAATGTATTATTCAAAAATACGTCATAGAAATCCTTCCAAATCAACTGATAAATGTCAATTCATTGCTATTAAGACTTACTTACAATTCTGTGGTATGGACACATTATAATTTATTCAAACACATTCTAACAATGGACTTTCATTTTGCTTGTCCCCACAAGCAGTGTTCCAATAAATGTCCTTGTACAAACAGCTCAATAGACTCATTCTTTTATTTCTATGGGAGGGACCAGGGATCAGCAAACTCTTCAATAAAGGGCCAGATAGTCCATATATTATTGGCTTGATGAGTGACATGGTCTTTAGTACCTCTGCTGTTGCCTCCAAGCAGGCACAGACAATGTGTGAACAAATGAGTTGTGGCAATCTTCCAATAAAACTTAATTTATAAAACCAGGCAATGGACTGGATTGAACCTGCAGGTCATAGTTTGCCATCCCCAAGATGGTTTATCAGAAGTGAGATAGAATGTATAGTTTAAAAATTATAGTAGTGATTGCCAGAATACTTTTTAAAAGAGCTATAATAATTTTTTCAATACATATTCCCCAGCAATGTCTGAAATTACATTTTTCCCCAAATCCCAACAACAAAGAGATATGATAGCAAAAATTTTTGCCAATCTGATGAATGAGGAGTAAATAGCTCACTATAAATTTAATTTGCATTTCCTTTACTATCAGTCAGTTTGCTCATCTTCTCATATGTGTCAGCCACTTAAATTTTTTGTCTTTTGTGAGTTTTCTCCATGTCATTTGTCCATTTTCTATTTTATGTTCTCATCTTGCCAATTAAAGGCATATTCATATATTACAGATATAAGCCTTTGCTCTATTCTTTGTATTGAAACTATTTTTCTGAATTTTTTGTCATTAATTTTATTTATGGTATCTTTTGCCATAAAACATTCACTTTTAATTATATTTTATTGGTTATGCTGTTACAGTTGTCCCAAATTTCCCCCCTTTGCCCCCGTCCGCCCAGCAGCCACCAATCCCTAAGGCAATCCCCACACCTTTGTTCTTGTCCATGGATCATGCGTGTAAGTTCTTTGGCTACTCTGGTTCCTCTCTCTACTTTACATCCCCACAGCTATTCTGTAACTACCTATTTGTACTTAATCCCCTCTCCTCTTCACCCATTCCTCCATACTCTTTCCCCTGGCAACAATCAAAATGCTGTCCGTATCCATGATTCTGTCTTTGTTCTTGTTTGCTTAGTTCGTTTTTTAGATTCAGTTGTTGATATATATGTGTTTATTGCCATTTCATTGTTCATAGTTTTGATCTTCTTTTTCTTAAATAAGTCCCTTTAGCACTTCATGTAAAAATGGTTTGGTGATGTTGAACTCCGTTAGCTTTCTCTTGTCTAGGAAGCTCTTTATCTGCCCTTTCGATTCTAAATGATAGCTTTGCCGGGCAAAGCAATCTTGGCTGCAGGTTCTTGCTTTTCATCACTTTGAACAATTCTTGCCATTCCTTTCTAGCCTGCAAAGTTTCTTTTGAGAAATCAGCTGACCGGCTTATGGGAACTCCCCTGTAGGCAACTAACTTCTTTCCTCTTGCTGCCTTTAAGATTCTCTTTTTATCTGTAATCTTGGGCATTTTAATTATGATGTGTCTTGGAGTGGGCCTCTTTACATCCATCTTGTTTGGGACTCCCTGTGCTTCCTGGACTTGCACATCTTGTTCCTTTACCAAATTGGGGAAGTTTTCTTTCATTATTTTTTTAAACAGATTTCTAATTTCTTGCTGTTTCTCTTTTCCTTCTGGCACCCCTCTGATGTGAATGTTGGAATGCTTTAAGTTGTCCCAGAGGTTGCTAACATTATCCCTGGATTTGGACTCTTTTTTCTTCTTCTTGTTCTGATTTTTTTTTCTTCCTTATGTTCCAAATCATTTTTTGATTCTTGGCTTCATCCACTGTACTGTTGTTTCCCTGTAAATTGTTCTTTACTTCAATTAGTGTATCCTTCATTTCTGACCAGATCTTATTTATGCTGCTGAGGTCCTCACTAAGTTCCATGAGGATCCTTATAAACAGTGTTTTCAACTCAGCATCTGATAGACTGCTTATCCCCATTTGGTTTAGCCATTTTTCTGGAGTTTTGATCTGTTCTTTCATTTGAGTCATGTTTCTTTGTCTCCTCATATTGGCAGCCTCCTTGGGTTTGTTTCTATATATTAGATAGAGCTGTTATGATAAGGGGTCTTGGTAGTGTGGTCTAATGTAGTAAGTGTCCTGTAGGGTCCATTGGCACAACCTTCCCTATCACCTAAGCTGAGTACTGAAGGTATACCTCCTTGTAGTCTGAGTACACCCTCTTCTTGTAGTTGAGCCTTGATTGCTGTTGGCAGGTCAATGGGAGAGATTTAGCCAGGCCAGTCAGCTGCAAGGACTGACTGTGACCACTTACCACCAGCATATGCTATCTGTGGAGGATCAGCAGTGTGGGGGCAGGGTGGTGGTGCTCCGACATGGTTTGTAGCTGTCCATTGGGTGTGCAGGCTCTGGGGTTTCCCGGTGGTGTAGGCAAAAGTCAGCCCCTACCTGTGTTCTGCCCAGAGCCATCCCACATGAACTACCTGAGATGGCTGCTACTTGTGCTTGGCTTGGACATTCCCAGGCCAAACCAAGCTATGAACCTAGGCTGGCTACTGGTAGTGCCAAGCCTGGGGACACTTAGCAAGAGGCAGAGGAACTGAGGGCTTGCTCAAGTCTTTTGTTGCTTGTTTGGGAGAATTTAAGAAGCTATGAAATATGAGCCAAGACCAGCCATTCACATGGAAAAGCCACTGTAAACAGCTTTGGTGGACCTATAAACTGGGTGAGGTGGAGCCTTAAGGGTCACCAGGGCAGGTCAAACAGTGTTAGCCAGGTTGATGGAATCTCAGTTATGGCACCCACTTGCCGGCTCTGTGGCTGTGTTGGGGAGGGCTCAGAAAAGAAACAATGGACTCTGCCCATCTTTCTGTCTGGAAGAAAGCTTTCCCCCAGCTCCTGCCTTGATGCCAGACACTTCAGTTTCTCCCTGTATGCCAGTGGTGCCTTCAAGCAGCTACCTCGATGCTGGAACTCAGAGGGAGTGAGTCTGAGTCAGGTTCTGCTTGGGACTCCTGAAGTTTCTTCCACTGACCCAACCCCTACTGGTTTTTGTAGCCAGAAGTTATGGGGACTTATCTTCCTGGCACTGGAACCTTGGACTGGGAGATCCAGTGTGGGTCTGGGACTTTTCACACCCAAGATATCCCTCCTGAATTTTTATCCACCACATGGGGGATGTGGGATGTGGGACCAGCCCGTTCCATGTCTCCACCCACCTAACCAGTTGGATGGATGTGGGTTTTTTTAATTCCGGGATTGTTGGACTTCCATTCAACTCGATTTCTGACGGTTCTGAGTTGATGATTGTTCTTTAGTTTGATTGTAGGTATCATCACCATAGAGCCTTTAAAAAGACATTTTATGGAGGCAGATATATCAATCTTTCTTAAATAGCTTTTAAGTTTCCTATCTTGGTTAAGAAAGTCTCTCCACCCTTACTGACTCTAAATGCTTCATTTCCTAGATTTTCTTGCAGAATTTTGATTTTATTTTTGAATATGTAAGTCTTTAATCCATTTGAATTTATTTTTATGTGATATAAAATATTGATCTGGGTTTATATTCTTTCATACTTACATACGGCAGAGGCCTGAGGTTTTTATTTCACATGGATAATTTTTCCCCTTACCTAAGATGCACCAATGACCAAATTTCTTATCGCTTTTCTGGGCTAGTATGCAGAAATTTCTAGTCTGCCTTTCATAAGCGTCGCTCATTGATTTATGCCCAGGCCTGGTTCCAGAGCCCATCTTTAGTGGGCCACCAAACCCCAGTGTTGCCTCAGCTCCCTCTTACTGCTCTAGTTTTGATTTCTCTCTTTCTTCCTGGCCCCTTGTCATCTCCCATTCTTTCTTTTTCAGCTTGATTATGAAATACTGCAACTTAAAAAAAAAACAAAACTATTACATCCAACTCTTCTATGTGTTTGCAGTAGAAAGGAAGGCCTGTCTGTACCACCTTAGTATGTTATGTTGCTAGAAGAGACCCCTAATAATGGGTATTGTGTTTGAACATTAAAACCCAAATACAGCACTTCTGGGTCCACATGAAATTGGCCCACCTCTGCATAACTCTCGAAGTTCTCTACAGTCGCCAGCTTCAGGTGCTGTTTCAACACCACCAGTTCCCATTAAAGCTCAGATTTTTTTCCAGATATATTAGCCAGTTGCCTGCCCATGGGAATCACAATCTTCTGGGTAGCTGCTTTTTAAACTGTAACGAAAGTCATTGGTTCAAATTCTTAAGTACTGTTACTAAGCCTATGAGGCATGCTTTGAGTGACCTTAATGTGAATGAAAAAAATTAGATTGAAAAACTTGGGGAAAGAGTCCCATAAAAAGGTATGGTGCCTTATGCTTTTAAAATTTCTTTTGTAATTGCTTTTTTTTCTTGTCAGTTCTTTTGTTTGTTGTTAATTCTTTATGTTTTTGCTTGTGTATGAGAAGAGAGCAACTCCTCTGGAAAAAATTGCTTGGGCAATAGATAAAGGTCAAGGAATAGCTTAGCATTTTCCTAGGAGAGAAAAACATGTTTTGTGCCATAGAGATAATCCTAGGAAAGCTTACGTAATATATAAATTGGGTAAAATGTCAAGGTGTGACTATAAAAATATGCTACTTTGGGGGGCATGTTATGGAAATACATTATTTTTATTACTTTTTAGTCATACGTTTATGCTGTTAGCTATTTGTGGGGAAGTACCTGTTTCTAAATGATAGTTCAGACATCTGGAAATCTTTCACACATTAAAAAAATGTGACTTCAAAAAGTCTGTTTCTCCTGTTTTTTTTTCTCTTTATTGATTTTTAAATTTATTCTTAACCTGTCCTATCGAATAGGAATGCTGTTTTTGGTAAGAGGGCCAGGCAATTCAGACCAACCCTCCTATTAAAAATAAAGCTAAGGCAATGCTGAATAAAATATAAAATTCAGATTTAAAATCATCAAAGAATTAATAAGATTGTGAGAAATTGCTGGTCAAGGTCTGGGAGAAAATGAAAACCAAGAGAACGAACCTAGTATTTGGAGCTACTCATGTCCTGGGGAACATTTACAGGTCTTGAAAGCAGAACTGAAATATTGAGCTGCACTTTTAAAAACTTCTCGAGGCTTTTTTTTGAGGGAGAAAAAGCTATGGGCCAGAACCTGCTGAGGTTGGGGGCCTGGGGCACACCCCAGTTTGGGATTAAAACCCTAAAGAAATTTCCCCTAAAAGCAAAATTGTACTAGAACTAAATGGGCCCTCATGTGAACCACAGCCTCTCTTCAGAACATTTGAAAGGCCTAGGAAATCTAAAACTTTAACGTTAGAATAGGATTAGTTTGGCTTGTGAATAGTGCCCCCCTGATGATGATATAAGCAGCAAAAGTCCTCTCTGGAGCAAGATATATCACCCTAGCCCTCTAATTATTTCTACAAATAGTTTTTCAAATGCAAATATATAACGTACAATAAAAAATTAGCATGGAAATCTTTTTTAACCCAATAAAATGTGTGTGTGTTTATCAGTCAAAAAGTCTGCATCTTATTTGATTGTCAAATGTCAAATACTTTAGGAAGTCATTCCCCTCAAGTCAGGAACAAAACAAGGATGCCTGTTACCTCTACAATTATTTTACATTGTGTTGGAATGTTCGCTAAAGCAGTTAAATAAGAGAAAACTATTAGACTTGTAAGAACTGGAAAGGAAGAGGCAAACTTTGTTGGTAGTACAATTGTATATCTGGGAAAACCAAAAGAATCAATGGAAAGTACTACAACTCATAAGATAATAAAGTAGCAGGACATAAAATTATCATACAAAAATTGTTAGTCTTCATATACATAAACTATAAGCAGTTTGAAAGTATAATGGAAGAGAAGACTCTGTATACAATAACAAATTTAAATACCTAGACATAGAACTAATAAGAAATATACAAAAGTAACAAAAAACTGTAAAACACTCCTGAAAGGTATAAAAATAGCTTTGAACAGATTGAAAAAATAACATATTCTTGACTAGGAAAACTCATCATTATTAAGATACTATTTTTCCCAAAATGAGCATAAATTTAATACAACCGTAACAAAAATTTTCTCAAAAATCTCCCCAGAACTAGGCAAACTAATTATAAAGTTTATATGAAAGAATAAAAAAACTGAGAATAGCCAGGAAATATTCAGAAGGAATATTTAATGCACTGTTAATCCTATTAGAATATAGTAAAACCCAGCATCTGGGGACACTTACAGCTTTCAGCACCCGGCCCACCTTCCTTCAAGATGTCTGCTGTTCACAAAATTCTGTGCAAGCTCAGCTTTGAGGGTGATTACTCTACACCCCCAAATGAGAATGGGTCATCAAAGCCTACACCAACTTTGATGCCGATCAGGATGCTTTGAACATTGAAATGGCCATCAAGACCAAATGTGTGGATAAGACCACAGTTGTCAACATTTCAACCAACCACAGCAATGAACAGAGACAGGACATTGCCTTTGCGTACCAGGAAAGGACCAAAAAGGGACTTGAGTCAGCACTGAAGTCAGCCTTGTCTGGCCACCTGGAGAGGGTGATTTTGGGCCTATTGAAAACACCTGCTCAGTATGATGCTTCTGGGCTAAAGGATTTCATGAAGGAGCTGGAGACTAATGAGGACTCTCACTGAGATCATTTGCTCAAGGACCAACCAGGAGCTGCAGGAAATTAACAGTTGATGAGAAAACATACAAGACTGTTCTGGAGAGGGACTTTATTTCCAAAACATCTAGTGACTTCCACAAGCTGGTGGTTGCCCTCACAAAGGGCAAAGAAGAGCAGAAGATGGCTCTGTCATTGATTATGAACTGATTGACCAAGATGCCCAGGATCTCTATGATGCTGGAGTCGAGAGGGAAGGAACTGATGTTCTCAAGTGGATCAGCATCATGGCTGAGCGGAGCCTGTGCCATACCATGGCCAGGAAGTATTCGAAAGGTACAAGAGCTACAGCCCTTATGACCTGCTGGAGAGCATCAAGAAGGAAGTCAAGGGAGACCTGCTTTCCTGAATCTTGTCTACTGTATCCAGAACAAGCCCCTGTATTTTGCTGACCGACTGTCTTGCTCCATGAAGGGCAATGGGAACACAATAAGGTCTTGATCAGAATCATGATCTCCTGCAGTGAAATGGACGTGTTGAAA
Organism: Mormoops blainvillei; assembly: GCA_004026545.1. Lineage (NCBI taxonomy): Eukaryota > Metazoa > Chordata > Mammalia > Chiroptera > Mormoopidae > Mormoops > Mormoops blainvillei. The sequence continues at coordinate 50,209 of PVJD01008847.1, forward strand.
ATTAGGTCTGAATTCAAGACGAAGTATGGCAAGTGCTTATACTACAACATCCAGCAAGATACCAAGGGTGACCACCAGAAAGCACTGCTGTACCTGTGCGATGGGGATGACTGAGGCCTGAGGTGGCTCAAGTGTCCAGGAGTGGTGCTTCTGAGCTTCCAGCTAACAATTCTAGAAAATCAGCTTGCAACTATTAGCCCCCTGTGTCCATCCCTGTGAGCAAGATGGTAGCATTGCTCCTGCCCCGACTTTATTTCAGTTGCCTAAGCATTGCCTGGCTTTCCCCTCTAGTTTCTCCTTTTGGTGAAAGCAATGAACATTTCAAGGAGTTGGAAGTGAAATCTATGATATGAGACATTTTGCCTCTTATGTACTGTGTCGTAAACAGATGAATAAACTGAAGTTTTACTTTAGAAAACATAAAGAATATAGTAAAACATTTAAAATCCTCTAAATTAAAGCACTGACATACTGGCTCAGGAAAAGGCTTATAAACCAGTAGATCAGAATAGATACCCAGAAACATAACTAAGGGAAATTTAGCATATGACAACAGCAGCATTGGAATCAGAGGGGAACATTAACTTTAAATGGTATTGCACCAAATAACCATAAAGAAAAAGAAACTTTTTTTCCCACAATGTATTAGAAAGCTAAATGAAAATAAGACAAAAACAGAAAAACATACAACTACTGGAAGAAAACATGGGCGAATCTTATTTTTATAACCCAAGAGTGGACATTTCATAAGGGAAATCAGAAGATAATTACAATTTGGGAAAAATTTTACAACTTAGGAGTGCATCAGAAAGTATTAATATACTTAATACAACAAAGATTTCCTAAAAATTGAGAAGAAACAGATCTAGAACCTGATTTTTAAAATATGCAAAGTTATATATACAAAGTTCACAGAACACGTATGCTAATAGCTTTTAGTCACAATAAGAGAAATAAATGCATATTAGAACTACTGAGATAGTGGCTCTCTATATAGCAGATTAAAAAAAAAATCTCCAAAGTTTGACAGTGCAAATTTTGGCAAGGCATTGTGTGAAAACAGGCACTTTTATATAGTGCAGGTGGGGCCAGAAAATGGCACAATTTTTATGAAGTGAAACTGACAATATCTAGCAAAATTACATGTGCGCTCTTTAATCCAGCAAAATCCTATTTCCAGTATCCTACCTCAAATATTCAATAGCAAATATATAAAGATATATGAAGAAGGTTATTTACTGTGGCCTTGTTTTTTTGTAGCAAAGGCTAGAAACAACCCAAATGTTTCTTAGTAGAGAATTGATTAAACTATAGTGTATCTGCCAAGTGAAGTACTATGCAGTTGTAAAAAGAAACGAAGAGGCAACGCCATTTCCAGATATGATAAAGTAGTTAGCAGAAAACTGATGCTTCCAAGGAAAACAACAGAAAAAAATGGATACAATTAAAATTGATGTATTTGAAGTTTTCAGAGAGCGTTGAGACAGCCTGGAGTTGAAGGGTCAAGATACCAGAGAGACGGGAATCTCACTGAAGTGAGCCCAACATTCTGAAAGCTGCTTTTCTCCTTTTGGAACCTGGTAATTCTTGGCATTGAAAAAGATGCTGAGAAACTTGGGAGGCGATAGTCGCTAGGAGGCAGAGAAGCAGCACAGCTGTCAGCAGTCTCATACATCTGAAGCTCTAAAACTTGGAGTGTGGGGTGTCCAAATCAGCCAGAATTCAAGAAGCCAAAGTTCCAGGAAAAAAGGGAGGTGCAGAGAAGCTAGCCTGACATTTGATGTTTTCTCTTTGAAGTCCTTGGTAATTCTTAGTCATGTAACATGAAAGAATAAGAAGCTAAGAAAACCAGCTGGAAAGCACAGTGGAATTTTTGGCAGTCTCATGTTGTTGTGGAAATCAGGAACTGACTAGACAGCAGCACTTAAATGTCCTAGGCTTTTAGTTGGGACCCTTAAGAAGGGGTATACATTAGAGTAGATCATGCCTCACTGCAACTGAACCTTGAGTCATCTTAGTCCCTGACTGGGCTGTGATAAACTGTCCCTACTCTAGTAGTCTGCCAGACCATAAAGTGAACCTCTCTAGAGGAAATTGTCTTCATCCAGAGCCTCTACACTCTTTCAATCCAAAATTATTAGGATCTGAGAAAGAAAGCCAGTAGAAACAAACACAATAGAAATATACTCATGGTGTCCCAGATTATTGCAGTTATCACACAGAGATTTTAAAATAATAGCAATTAATGTAATCAAGAAAATAAATTTAAAAAGAATTCTTTTACTAGAGAACTGGAATCTATATTTTTTATAAAAATGAAATAGAAATCCTAGATCTGAAAAATATAGTATTCAAAGTTAGAACTCACAAAATTGGATTTAACAACAGGTTGAACACAGCTTAAGAGAGGAATAGTGAGCTGGAGATAGGTCACTAGAAAACATCTTGGCTGGAATACAAAAAGAGAAAGAATGAAAAATAAAGAAAATAGTGTAAGAGATATATGAGACATGGGCAGCCACATGAAACATGCTCATATGTAATTGGAGCTTAAGAAGAGAAAAAAGAAAGAATGTGGCTGAAGCAATATTTGAAGAGATAATAAACGAGAATTTTCCAAAAAGGACAACAAGATGTGAGTCACAGAATAAAAAAGTATTAAGAACCCTAAGTAGGATAAAGGAAACAAAAACTACACATAGGCACATCATAATGAAATTAATAAAAAAAACAAAGACAAAGAGAAAATTATAAAAGCAAGTAGAGAAAGAAGATACACTACGTTCAAAGACGCAGCAATAAGACTGAAAGCTAAGTTTTCAGTAGAAATTTGGAAACCAAATGATGGAATAACACCTTTGAAAGACTGAAAGAAAATAACAGCCAGTCTAGAATTCTATACCTGGTGAAAATATCCTTCTAAAATGAAGGATAAATAAAGATATTTCCAGAGAAACAGAAACTGAGAGTATATATCACAAATGTCACCAGAAGACTTATATTAGAAGATATATTAAATGGAGTTTTTAATGCCTGTATCACAATTGCGGTGGTGGTTACACAAATTTACACATGCATTAAGACTCATGAAACTAGGAGAGGGCAAGATGGCAGAGGAGTGAATAGAAGCCACACTGACCTCCTCCCAGGACCAATCTGGAATTACAACTAAATTGTGGAGAAATCCCCCAGAACAAGCAACTGAACAATAGCCAGAGAGAAGCTTTATAACCTTGGACAGACAGAAGAATCAGTTTCAGCACATCCCGACTGGTAAGGGGAGTAGTGGAGACTCGAGAAGGCTGGCTGGGCACCTTCAGATGGCAGCACCAGAGGGATATTTCAGTGACCAGTTAGATCCCCCTGAGAAAAGTGGGGTCTAAACCATAAGTGGGGACCCCCAGCATATAGCACCAGAGCCCAAAAAGTACACAGATAACAGCCAGCTGCGAAAAGCGAAAAGCAAAAAGCGTCAGGGCCGCTCTCTGCCAGAGACGGGCGGCTGGAGACTGAAAGAGCCAATGAAAGGACCAACACATAAATTTTCATTTGCAGTCACTTACCCTGCCTGGGCTCCAGCAAAGGCAGGGGCAGAGTGAGCTAGAGACACCTGAGGAGAAACTGGAGACAGAGGTTTTGGGGAGGGAACTGAAAGGGTAGCCTCTGGGATCCTGGTGCTAAATCATCCCCTATAAGGCAGCAGCCATGAGCTCACATAGACCACTCCCCTCCCAGCAGCAGCCTGAGGGGAAACATTAGCCCCATCCCCAGGAGGGATTCTGCCCCGCCCTATGGTGCTTAAGCCTGACTGCTGAGCACAGAATGGCTAGATTAACAACTGAAGGAGACAGCCATAGACAGTAGATCCCTGGAAATCTCTAACAAGTTGCCTAAGGTCAGAAGGGGTCAACATCTGACATCACCAGAGGTGGATACAGAAGGAAAAAGCAGCTGTAAATACTAGAGTCTACCGAGATGAAATCCACTGTAGCCTTCTCCATGATTTGTGATATTTTCTTTCCTACATAGGTTTTTAACATTCATTTCTTGTCTTTCAAGTTGTTGCATATTAAGTCACTAGATTTTGTACTATAGTTTATTTCTCTCCTTATAATAGTCTTAATCTCTTTATAGCCTTATTAATACTGGTTCATTTGCTGTTGTTAGTGGGATTGCAGGGGGGAGTTATTTTTGTGATCATGGGTTTGTTTCCTGGGCTTTGTGGTTTCCCTCTGGCAACCAAATAATGGGAAGACAAAGAAACAACACCCAATTAAAAGGAAAGGAGGAATCCCCAGAACAACTAGTAAATGAAATAGAGGCAAGTAAACTATCAGATATTAAGTTCAAAGTAATGGTTATAAGGAAGCTCAATAAACTCTGAGCTCAGTGAGAATTACCAAAACTACAGGGAAACTACAAGGAACTTACCGCAAACTATATCAGCATGAAAAAGGACATAGGAACTATCAAGAAGAACAAAGAGGAAATGAAGAATACAATTTCTGAATTGAAGAACACAGTAGAAGGAATGAAAAGCAGGCTAGAGGAAGCAGAGGATCAAACCAGCAAGCTAGAGGACATGGTAGAAAAAAACTCCCAGAAAAAGCAAGAAAATGAAAAAAGGCTCAAAAAGAAAAAAGCGAGGTTAACGGAAATTCAGGACAACATGAAACATAATAATATCCATATAATAGGAATACCAGAAGGAGAAGAGGAGCAAGGGATAGAAAAACCTGTTTGAAAAAGTAATGATGGAAAACTTCCTTAATTTGAGGAGAGAAAAAGTCACGCAAGTCCAGGAAGCACAGAGGGTCCCCATCAAGAGGAACCCAAAAAGACTGACTCCAAGACACATCATAATTAAAATGGCAGATATCAAAGACAAAGAGGGAATCTTAAAGGCAGCAAGGGAGAAACAGGAAGCAACATACAAGGGTGCCCCGATAAGGCTAGCAGCTGACTTCTCCACAGAAACACTATAACCCAGAAGGGAATGGCAAGAAATATTCTGAGTAATGAAAACCAAAGGTCTGCATCAGGATTATTCTACCCAGCAAGACTCTCAATTAAAATGGAAGGTGAAATAAGGAGTTTCCCAGACAAAAGAAGGCTGAAATAATATACCTGTACCAAACCAACATTGCAAGATATGCTAAAGGGGTTGCTTTAAGAAAAAGATGAAGAAAAAGAATGAGAGAGAGAGGAACGCAGGTACAAAGGAAAAAAATCGATAAATACCTATTAATAATAACTTTAAGTATAAATGGATTAAATTCTCCAATTAAAAGACACAGAGAAGCTGAATGGATAAGAAAGCATGACCTGCACATATGCTACCTACAAGAGATCCACCTCAGAACAAAAGACCTACATAGACTGAAAGCAAAGGGTTGGGAAAAAATGTTCCAAGCCAATGGACAGGAAAAAAAAACTAGGGTAGCAATACTTATATCAGACAAAATAGACTTCAAAACAAAGCCCATAAAAAGAGACACAGAAGGACACTTCATAATAGTCCAAGGAAGAGCCCATCAAGACATAAATATTGTAAACCTATATGCACCCAATGTAGGAGCACCCAAATATATAAGGAAAATTTGGAGGACTTCAAGAAAGATATAGAAAACAATACACTTATAGTAGGGGATTATAATACTCCACTGTCAACATTGGATAGATTTTACAAACTGAATATCAACAAGGATATTGTGGAACTGAATGATGCATTAGATCAAATGGACTTAACTGATATAAATAGAACCTTTCATCCCACAGAAGCAAACTTCACATTATTTTCAAATGCACATGGAACATTTTCAAAGAGAGACCACATGATAGTAGACAAAACAAGCCTCAACAAATTTAAGAAAATTGAAATCATATCAAGCATTTTTTCTGACCACAAGGGCTTAAAACTAGAAACCAACCTCAAGGAAAAAACTCAAAAACATTCAAACACATGGAGACTGAATAGCATGCTATTAAACAATGAATGGGTCAATAATGAGATCAAAGAAGATATCAAAAAGTTTTTGGAAACAAATGAAAATGAACATGCAACAGTTCAAAACCTATGGGACATAGTGAATGCAGTCCTGAGAGGAAAGTTCATAGAAACACAGGCCTACCTAAAAAAGATAGAAACATTTCGAATAAACAGCCTAACCTACATCTACAGGAACTGGAAAACAACAACAAACAAAGCCCACAGTGCGCAGAAGGAAGGAAATAATTAAGATCAGAGCAGAACTGAATGACGTAGAGACAAAATAAACAAACAAAAGAACAATTCAAAGAATCAATAAATCTAGGAGCTGGTTCTTTGAAAAGATAAACAAAATCAACAAGCCATTAAGAAAAAAAGGGAGAGGATGCAAATAAATAAAATCAGAAATGAAAGAGGAGAAATTACAGCTGATACCATAGAAATACAAAGGATCATAAGAAATTACTACTAATCACTATATGCCAAGAAATATGAAAACCTGGGTGAAAGGACAAATTTCTAGAAAAAGATAATCTTCAAAAACTGAATGAAGAAGAAGCAGAATGCCTGAACAGACCAATAACAGCTCCTGAAATTGAAGCAGTAATCAAAAAACTCCAGCACACAAAAACCTTAGACCAGAAGGTTCCACAGGTGAATTTTACAAAACATTTAAGGAAGAGCTAACCCCTGTCCTTCACAGACTCTTCCAAAAAATCCAAGAAGAGAGAAGACTCCCAAACTCTTTTTATGAGGCCAGCATCATCCTAATCCCAAAACCAGATAAAGAGCCAACAAAGAAAGAAAACTACAGACCAATATCGCTGATGAACATAGACACTAAAATCCTCAACAAAATATTGGCAAACCACATCCAGTAATGCATTAAAAAGATCATACACCATGATCAACTGGAATTCATCCCAGGGATACAAGAATAGTATAAGATTAGCAAATTAATAAATGTAATATAGCACATAAACAAAAGGAAAGAGGAAAATCACATGATCATATAAATAGATGCAGAAAAAGCATTCGATAATGTACAGCACCGATTTATGATAAAAACACTCAGCAAAGTGGGAATAAAGGGGGCATACTCAACATAATAAAGGCTATATATGAGAAACCTATATCCAATATTATACTGAATGGGCAAAAACTAAAAGCTTTCCCACTAAGATCTAGAACAAGACAAGGATGTCCACTTTCACCACTTCTATTCAATGTAGTATTAGAAGTCCTAACTACAACCATCAGACAGGAAAAATAAATGAAAGGCCTCCAAATTGGAAAAGAATAAGTAAAACTGTCATTGTTTGCAGATGACATGATAGTGTACATAGAAAACCCTATAGACTCCACAAAAAACTACTAGACCTAATAAGTGAATTTGGCAAAACAGCAGGATACAAAGTCAATATTCAGAAATTGAAGACATTTGTGTATACTAGCAATGAAATATCAGAGGCAGAAATCAGGGAAAAAATCCCATTCATTATAGCAACAAGAAAAATAAAATACCTAGTAATAAACCTAACCAAGGAGGTTGAAGACCTGTACTCAGAAAACTACACAACACTGAAGAAAGAAATTAAGGGAGACAGAAATAAATGGAAGCATATACCATGTTCATGGATTGGAAAAATTAAGATCATCAAAATGTCCATACTACCCAAAACAATTTATAGATTCAACACAATCCCTATTAAAATACCAGTGACATATTTCACAGATATAGAACAAACATTTCAAAAATTTATATAGAATCATAACCAACCCCTAATAGTTGCAATAATTTCGAGAAAGAACAAAGTAGGAGGGATCACAATATCTGACATAAAGCTATATTATAAGGACACTGTACTCAAAACAGTCTGGTACTGGCCTACGGTCTGGTACAGACACTTAGATCAATGGAACAGAATAGAGAGCCCAGACATAAACCCATGTCTCTATGGTCAATTAATATTCAACAAAGGGGCAGTAGCATAAAAGGAGTAAAAATAACCACTTCAACAAATAGTGTTGGAAGATCTGGAAAGCTACATGCAAAAAAATGAAATTCGACCACCAACTTACACCACACACAAAAATAAACTCAAGATGGATAAAAGACTTAAATATAAGTTACAACACCATAAAAGTCCTAGAGGAGAACATAGACAGGAAAATCTCAGATATTCCATACAGCAATATTTTCACCAATATGCCCCCTAGCGCAAGGGACATAAAGGAAAGAATAAACAAATGGGACTTCATCAGAATAAGAAGCTCTGCATGGCTAAAGAAAACATCAGCAAAATGAAAAGGGAACCAACTGTATGGGAAAATATATTTGCCAATGGTACCACAGACAAGGGTTTGATCTCAAAAATTTATAAAGAACTTAAATGACTCCACTCCAGGAAGACAAACAGTCCAATTAAAAAATGGGCAAAGGACTTGAACAGACACTTCTCCAAGGAGGACATACACAGGACCCAGAGACACATGAAAGGATGCTCAGTATCAGTAACAATCAGAGAGATGCAAATTAAAACCACAATGAGATACCACTTCACACCAGCCAGAATGGCCATCATAAACAAATCAATAAACAACAAGTGCTGGTGTGGGTGTGGAGAAAAGGTAATCCTAGTGACTGTTGGTGGGAATGCAGACTGGTGCAGCCACTATGGAAAACAGTTTTGAATTCCCTCAAAAGGCTAAAAATGGAACTGCCTTTTGATCCAGCCATTCCAGAGGAATTGGATTATACCCTAAGAATCTTGAAACACCAACTCAAAAGAGCCTATGCACCCCAGTGTTCATAGCAGCACAATTTACAATGGCCAAGAATTGGAAGCAAACTAAGTGCCCAACAGTAAACAAATGGATCAAAAACTGTGGTACATTAACGCAATGGAATACTGTGCAGCAGAAAGAAAGAAAGATCTACTACCCTTCAGGACAGCATGGATGGAACTGGAGAGCATGATGCTAAATGAAATAAGCCAGACAGTGAAAGACAGACACCATATGATCTCATCTGTAAGTGGAATCTAATCAACAAAATAAACAAGCAGGCATAATATAACCAGCAACATTGAAAAAACCCCCAAACTGACAGTAACCAGAGGGGATGAGGGAGGGGAATGACGGGGAAAAGGAGGGAAAGAGTTATCAAGGAACATGCATAAAGGACCCATAGACAAAGTCAATTGGGGTAAGGATTGAAGGTGGGAGGTAGGGTTGGGTGGGGCTGGGGAAAGTGGTGGCAGAAAAATGCTGAGAAAAAAAAATAGACAGGGAGAGGCTAAGAATAGTATAGGAAAATGAGAAGCCAAAGAACTGATACGTATAACACATAAACATGAACTAAGAAAGAGGTGTGGAGATGATGGGGTGGGGTGTAGGGCGGAGGAGTAAAGGGTAGAAAAAATGGGACAACTTTAATAGCATAATCAACAAAATATACAAAAAAAATTCATGAAACTATAAACATAAGTCAATTTTTTTTTAAAGGAGTATGTTAAGCATAAGGAAAATAGTCCCAGATGAAAATCTAGAAATGCAGGAAAGGATAAAGAACAATAGGGTAGATAAATGTATGGGTGAATGTAAGTGAATATTGACTGATTGTCATTGGTGATTGCCAGGGCATTGAGTATTACTCTGAAAATAATCAAACATTTTTCTGGCTTTTCCTTTCAAGCTGCATTTCAGGGTAACTAAGTAGTCAATGAGGAAAAAGTATTCATTATGAAAGAATTACAACTAATAAGCAAAGAAAAAAAAAGAATGAATTAGAAAATAACCACAATTGCAACCCTCAAGAAGTAATTTCAATAAGGAACTGAAAAATAACTATATTTTAGATTCACAATAAAACCACCTTGAAATCACAGAACTGAAAAATAAACTAACTAAAATTAAGACCTTAGTACAGCAGATTAGATACAGCTGAAAAGAGGTTGGGAAACTGAACAATAGAAGAATGAAAAATGAAGCACAATGAGTCAAAAAGATGAGTATAATTCAAAATTTAAACATCTCTCCAGAGTGTAAGAGACAAATATGGTCAAGTGGGAGATCTGACATCCATTTAATTGGTGCCCAAGAGGGAGGGAAGAGAGAACATGGGTCATAGCAATATTTTAAAAGATAATGGCTGGAAGATCATATAGCCCTAGGGGCTGAGGGTGACATTTGGGAAGGCTGGTGGAGAAAATGAATAGTAGATTTTTTGAGAAGACAGAAAGAATGAAATTTGGGATCATGCTGCTTTCAGAGAGATAGACACAGAGACTTAAAGACATTAGCTAACTGCCTTGTATTCTGAAAATTTTTTTAGATCCTACTTCTAGTCTCTTGTGGTGTCCACCTGTTTTCCATTCTTTGGTTTCCTTAATTTTTATAGTAAATTCCCCTTTACTGAAGCTTTTTTGTTTAAAGTGATTTAAAAAACCAATTTCTCTTTATTGTTGTATTTTACCGGTTAGACAAGTCATTCTCTTGTTTCAGATCTTTGTGGAAATGGCATTAGTGTTTCGTTAATCTGTACGCTGTTTGCATTTGGTTTCAGATTTATGGAAACATCTTTCTATTTCAGTATGCAAAGAGCTTTTGTATGTTAGGAATGGGTGTGGAATTTTATTAAATATCTTTTTGATATTTATAGAGATGGACAAATGGATTTGGTTACTTCAATTTATTTTTGTGATGATTTACAGTAACAGATTAACTACTATTATAACTGGTCTTACCTACCTGGACTCAACTTACTGATTATTCTTTTAATGCACTGAGGTATCTTATTCTTTTGTTTTACATGTCCACATATTTAATTTACATTTTATCTAATTTACATATTTAATTTAATATTCTGTTTAGAATCTCTCATATATTTCTCTTTTTTCTTGTTTTGGTATCAAAAGTATGCAATCATTTTCTGTATCCTGTAATAATTTAGCTCATGTAAGGCTTATTTATACCTTTCTCAAGACTTTGATAGAACTTTCTTTAAAATCCATAGGAACCTAGTACCTTACTTTGGGGTACTGAAACTTTTTCAATATTTTTCCCATAGAGATTATTTCCCATTCAGGTTTCTGTCACCTCCTGATTTTGCTCTGATGATTTAAAATTTCCAAGAACTGTTCTATTCACCCATTTTAAACACATTAACATAGAGTTGTATGTGGTAGTCTTTCCTCTATACCATCATAATATCTCCTTTTGTTTTTAATGTTACAGATTCATGATTTTTTCCCATTGCACACAATTGCCAGTGATTTGTCCTTTTTTGTTGGACTTTTAAAAGCAAAAATCTTGATTTTACTTATTAATTCTACTTTTGTTTGTTTTCTAATTCATTATTTTTTGCTTTTATCATTTCTAATCCTTTTTATCTATTCTTTTCAGATTATTTTATTTTTTCCTTATTTTTGAGTGCAAATTAGTTTATTTAGTTTAGTTCCTTAGTTTCCAATAGTTTTTTGGGGATGTTGTTTTCTATTTAAATATGAATACGAAGATAGGTGGTTTCTCAAGAGAACTAAAGACATTTCCAAATTTCAACTATGGCATTGTATTAAGCATGTTATCTTATGCAAGGATCAATATGAGAGAGTTCATATGAAAATATGAAGTCAGATCTTCAAGAAAGAAAGGAGATTGTAGTTAGTTTCAAAAATTAAAATGATGTCTTTCAATGAAAACATTAAGAAATGTGAATGACCATGTTTCTATTCTGTTATTCCTATATAAGCCTAGGATTATCCTAATTCCTACTTCCTAAAACTGCTAATTCAATAAGAGTTTGTTTCCCCAAGGAACAGCGTTTCCTTTAAAAACCCCAACCCACTGAACCAAAATTTTTATTATTAATATTACTTGACAGTTCTCATTCGTTTTGGACCAACCAGTTCTGCAGTTCAGTGAACTTTGTTCAGAAACATTTTAAATTTTTTATAGTGGGGAAAAGTAATTTATTTTAATTGAAGAGAGCTTGTTCTGAATTTCCAAAATGAAATTTGAGCTTACACAAAGAAAGCCTCAGACAGAAAGTCTAATTTTTCATAAACTACTGAAAACAGGACGCAGAATGGATGTCTGCCTGTGACCTTAGCGTCTTTGGTGCCTGCCGCAGAACTGAACTGCCATTCTTTATTGTTCTGTGACTCAGCCCTTGTGTATGAATACTTATGTAAAAGAGAGGCATGCAGTGGGGTAATTCTTCACTAGTTTAAATTGTTTACAGTTTCTTTTGTAGCTATAATTCACAATTTAAACATTCCTCTAAGTGCATTTGTTTATATGTTACTCAAGCTTAACACTGGGACTTTTGAGCAGTTCCTATGTGCTATTACACTGTGAAATGTCTACTTAGCATAGAAAAGAAGGCAGTAAGCGGATGGAGAATATGACCTTATGTGCCAAGAACATGTTCAAAGAACCCAAACTGTACTGTGGGAGTCTGGGGAAAGAAATGATTCTTTCAAAAACTGAATGAAGAGTTTGAAAGAGGTGTTCCAGTACTGGGGAGGATGCAGAGGAGGAAAGAACTTGGGCTTAGGGTTGGACCGAGGTGGGAGGTGATTCCTGAATGATGAAGAAGAATTAGGTTAGTAAAGAAACATGGTAATTGTATGCCAGGTGGGAGAAACCCTGTGAGCAAAGTTAGGTGTGAAATGGCTGATGTATGAAGAGGGGCTTCGTGCATGGCTGAAACAAGTGTGGGTATGATGGGAGGCAGGGGACGAGGCTCAGGTCAAGGGGGACCTTGTATGCTACACCAAGGAAAGCATTAGGGTACCCCTGAAAGACAATATAATCACATTGGACTTAGAGGAAGGCCACCCAAATTCAGGATGGTGAATGGGTGTGAAAGGGCAGGGTACGTAGAGGGGATCAGTTAGGAGACCCTTCCAGTCTTCTAGCAGACAATATGGTTAGTAACTGGCATTAAGGGAATAGCCACGGGACAAATATGAAGTGAATAGATTCTGTCCTATTAGAGGCAAAATTCTGTTACTCTTTGTCACTGGTAGGGTATGGGGCCTGTAAGAACAGGATGCTTGTTGATATCTGACTTCACCAACTGGGTAGATGCTATTCACTGAGATACAACACTTAATACAGAGATTGTCTGATAGATCTGACCAGGGTGGTAATGCACACTGGAAGATGCGAGAGCAGTGGAGAAGGTCTGAGACAGCCACATGGAAAATGAGTGAGAGAGCTGACCAGGAGCTTGTTAAGCAGTGTTTGGGTTCAGCTGATGGTGAAGACCATGGATGGCACAGCCTGCAGGTTATATGATTTTTTTTTCCCCAAGCTTGTGGAAGAGGAAGATGCTGACTAATGCCTGGGCCTGGGCAGATGTCCCTTGGACCACAGCATGGTGCACATAGATCAGAAGTGTCCCATCCAACAATAGCCAAGAGGTGGAAGTAACCCAACTGTCCGTCACCAAATGCAAGGATAAATGAAAAGTGGTATATATCTGCAATGGATTGTTATTCAGCCTTAAAAAGGAAGGACATCCTGTCATGTGCTACAATATGGTGAACCATGAGGACATTATAAAAAGTGAAATAAACCAGATAAAGAAGGATAAATACTGCATGATTCCACTCATATGAGATATCTGAAGTTGTCAAACGACTCGAAACCGGAAGTAACCAGAATGGCGGTTGCCAGAGGCTGGGAGGGGGGAAAACAGGGAACTGTTTAATTTCAGTATGGGAAGATGAAAATGTTCAGGAGATCTATTATGCAACATTAGGAATATATATAATAGTACTGATCAGAACATTAAAAATAGTTAAGGTGGTAAATTTTACGTTATGTGTTTTTTAAAACCATAATTAAAAAAATACACACTATAAGCAATAGAGATGGTCAGCTTGATTTATAATTTAGAAAAAAATTCCCATCTGATGTAACCGAGCATGTCCTTCCATACTTTCTTCTCACCTCCTTCACCTCGGATGGTCCTGAGGCTGGCTTAGCCAGTGTCTGCTCTCCTGACGCCCAGGAACTGACTTTGGCCATGATGTGAGGATTTACACTGGTCTCCAGCACTGGACTAGCTTTTTCCTACTGCCTTCCCAGCATGTTCTCAGGGAAGACATCAGGTTTTGCACTTTGTGGTTGGTGAATGACACAAGGCACTGATTCCTTTTGTTACTCATAGAACTCTATCATGTAATATTTAGCAAAGTTCACCTATATGATTTATTTACCACCACATTTTATTAAGCATTAAGAAAAGCTTAGGAGAGCATTTAGTCCTTTATAACTGCTTTTTAAATTGAGTAAATCAGTGCAAGAGGAAAATAAGGAGAAAAACATAAGAAAGTACGTTTCCCTGACATGCATGTTCCAAGATCTTTGGCAAGTAGAAATGAGCCTTGCCTTTGACTCTGAAAGTACTAGGGAACATGGCTGTGGGGAAACACCCATGGTTCCCAAGTCTACCATGCTCTAAGACTCATTCAATAAACACTTGACATATATCGCATTCAAGGCACTATTTGGCTTTGAGAACAAAACACTGAGCAAGATTGTAAGGGTTTCTTCTCCCACGGGATCACCTTTTAGGTGGAAGTAGACAGAAAAAGGCAAGAAGTGTATGAGCTAGCAAGAAGGGTTCTGAGAAGATTGAGAGAAGTGAATGTGCTAGAAGGTGAGAGCGACAGTGGGCTGGGAGGTGAAAGCCGCTGAGTACTGGGTAACAACAAAAGGCCTGACCTTGATCACGGCGCGGGGGAGCCTCGTGGGAGGGGCAGCCAGTGCAAAGGAATGACTGGCTTGTTTGAGAACAAAAAAGAGGCTCCTGTGGTTGGAACGTGGGAGGGGAGGGCGAGCATGGTCTGAGCTGAGGTCAGGGGTCAGCACTGATTATGAAGGGCTTTAAAAATCGAGGTTCCGGTGAAAGGGCAAAGAGGACTGGAGGGCACTGAGCAGGCGGGTATCAGGATGTGATTTATGTTTCTAAAAGGTTGTTCTGGCTGCTATGTGGTAATTGCATTGTAAATGGGCCTGTGCGAAAACAGGGAGGTGAGTCTGTGGGCATTTTCCTAGGAGAGAAACAGCTACAGCTTGGATTAGGTTGACAGAACTGTATAAGACCCCTCAGGGAGAAGAGAAGGGGCACGGAACCAAGCCCTGAAACCTCCAACAACCAAAGTAGCTGTTCGGGAAAGTATAGCTTTTCTAGGCCTGAGACCCAAGAAAAATTTCTCAGGGGGTCTCTATAAAGGAACATTCATGTGCCCCAAAATACTTCTCAAAAGCCTCACTGCATTCTCCCTTCTCCTCTACTGCCCCCTCCTTCTGCCCTTCTTTGCAGCTTGTGTGTTGGGTGTGGTCCTGGTGTCTCTTTTGTGACTCAACTAAGAGGGTCTCCAGCACTTGCCATGGCTGACACAAAACCCAAGGGACAATGAGCAGATTCATTTGAAGGGGGTTGTGCAGATTGTTCTACTGAAGATTAAAAGAAATCTAGCACTCCTGAATGAATAAAAACCTCATGTGAATGATAGGGTTTGTCACTGAAGCAGATCAAATTCCAATTTGATGGGCAGATAATCAACAAAACAAACGCACCTGCACACTTGGAACTGAAGGACGAGAATACAAATGTGCTACTTCACTCCACAGCTCACAGAAAAAACCCGTTCTCAGTTAGAAAAGTACAATTTGATTACACAACATCCTGCCTTGCACACATAGTTTTCTCCACTCTATCTTTTCCTCCTCTCCCTTTCCTTTGTTGTACATGAAGTAACTGGCATTTGTCACCAGGTCTATTGTGCTATTATTATTTTTTTACTAAATGGTCATTGATATATTCAGTTGACATCAAAAGGAAATGGAGGAAAGGCTTTCTGTAAAAAGACCTATTGGTGGTGCACTATTTGACTCTTATTTTTATACCTCATTAAATTATTTTACTCCCATCGTTAGGCAAACAATAACAAAATCCATTGCATACTTTATTTGATTGGAGAATTTCAATGTATTTCATTTATATTGGAAAACCAAGGACGACTTTATAATTTTATTTTTGTACATAACCATTACATTTAGGCAATCTGTTTTTAAGTCAGAATGAATTTTTCGAAAGGAAATGAATCTTAAGTACTTTTCCTTTCATGTCAAGTGCCTTCTTATCTAAGTGAACATCTCTTTTAAAATAACTATAAAAATCCATCACTGCAACAACAGAATAGTGAGGCTATTTCTTGTAGCATGTCACTCAGGGCTAGGCTATAGTATCAGTTCAAAGAACAATAGCAATTCTGTGATATCCGAGAGGCCAACACGGTGTGTTCTAGATGCACAGCTCGCTGGTGGGCTGGTTTGATCAGGACAAAGTTTAGCACAGGTTGATGAACTGCACATCTCTGGGTCCACCTGAAATGAGTATTCATTGCCACCTCCATGCTGTAGTCACCTTGACTTGCTGGGTTGGAAGCACTGCCACCCACCTGGATGCTACGGGTGGTCCTTTTCCTGGAACCTCCGGGACCAACCAGGTGGCTTCCTGGGGAGCCCTGCAGCCGTGGAGACAGAGCTGGCTCAGTCCATGCCAATATGAGGGCTTTCCTGGTGAGAGCCTTCAGGAGCATTGCAAAAAAGTCTCTTAGGTGCCCCAGTTCTGCTCTCTTCCAGGAGAAATTATATAGAAGCCAAAAATAAGAGAATTTTACTTTCCCTTCATGGGGTTTTTGGTATAAGACTTTCTCCTTTGGCCCTGGCCAGTGAGGTTCAGTTGGTTGGTTGCATCCAGCAAACCAAACTCTCCCGTTCAATTCCCTGCTGGGGCACACGCCTGACTTGCTGGTTTGGTCCCCGGTTGAGGGGTGTAGGGAAGGCAACCAACTGATGTTTCTCATTCACATCAATGTTTCTCTTCCTCTCTTTTTCCCTCCCTTCCCCTCCCTCTAAAATAAAAAATAAAATTAAAATAAAAAGACTTTCACCTATACAGTTTGAAAGAAGCGATTACTGTGAAAAGTCTTTCTGATTTTTTAATTACTTTGTGTCCTAAAATATGGCTGGACCACCTAGGATGTTATATTTCACTTCTTTATTTCTTGGAAACTCAATAAAATATTTTTTGTGTGTGTTTATTTGAACTGGGTGTCTGATTTGTAATACATTTCACTGCTTCTACAAAAGCAACGTCACACAAGGAGCTTAGGCTCCCCCACATTTTTAAACCTACTCAGTGAACCATAGTTGTCTGATTGTTCACCCAACAGTTTATACACAGCTCATGCTAACTCTATGAAAACAGTGCATATTAATATATTCAGTCAGTGGATCCCACAAGGGAATTTTTAGATTTGTTTTGTGCGTTCATTTTGTTTTTAATTTCTGAACTGTAATAATTATTTATCAAACAGTTGTATGATGTAGGCTCTGTATCACGGCCTCTTCTAAATATTTTACAGATTCTAATTTTTAATTTTAAGCTATGTAACAAGCCCATGACATGGCTATTATTAATATACCCATTTTACTAATGAGGAAATCAAGGTTTTCAGAGTGAAAATAGCTCAAGATCACACAGCTATGAGGCAGAGAAATTTTAACCTAGGTTCTGTCACTGAGGCCAACCTCTTATAGGTAGGATTGAAATGTCATTGTTTTAAAAAACTCTAATTTGGAAGTAATTCCGAATTTACAGAAAAGTTGTAAGAATGAGAATAGCACAGTTTGCTGAGATTCCCTTGTTAACATGTATAAAATTCTTTTTCTGGAACATACATGCCTACACCGTGGCTCTTTACCCTGGAATACTTCAGTGTATATTTGCTAGAAATTGGAATATTCTCCTGCAGAACCAGAGTACTCATGATATTTAGCATTGATTAGATACTTCTAGTTAATTTACTGTGTGTATTTCAGTGTTGACAATTGACCCGGCAATAATGTCCTCCAGGGTGGGACCCCGGCTAGGGCCACGTGGTTTATCTAGTTGTCAGCTTTCTCTCGCTTCCTTTAACATGAAAACATTTCATAGCCTTCCTTTGTCTTATAGAACATTGACACTTTTACAGAATATGTTTTCCCCTGCCTTTAAAAAACAGAACAAGCAGTCTTCATTTTGCGTTTATTTGATGTTTCATTATGATTGGGTAAGGAAAGTCAG
>PVJD01008848.1:0-68368 GCA_004026545.1 Mormoops blainvillei
GTTGGATCCCTTTACTCATTAATGCCGTTGATCATTGCATGAATAGAATCAAGGAACTGACTCAGAATGAACTGGAATTATGAGTTTTCAGGCTCATTTTTCCTCTCCTGTCCTCTCTGTTTCTCACTGTCATAGCCAGGCTTTGATGTCTGCTTTTAAAATAGGGCTAGAATACTTTCTAGTTTTAAAGAGAGTGTCTTTCTATGCTTATCAAGAGACACTATTACCAAAGACTGTTGGTTAAGCCAGAGTGACAATTATTTATAAAAACATATGAGTATGATATATTTTTCTGTGCTAGATACAAATATAATGGCACGAGTTTGTGTTTCTGAATCACCTCTCAGAGATTCCTGGGGAAACTGCCTTATTCCCTGTTTGCAATAAAGTGTGTTGTTTCATTGTAAAGGATGTGGAAAGTCTTAATAAAATTCTAAACTGCCAGTGGTTAAATGAGTCCAAAGTTTCTTTCTAACAGAAATACAGGTTGAGACTAGAACATTGCTTTCCTTTGGATTTATAGGCCTGAAGATCTGATTCTGATCACAAGTATACTTAGAACAGAACATTTGACTTTAATGTAAAGAAGATGATTCCAAGGCCCCTCTTAGTACTTGAGCATGTTATGTAATATCATTATTCTCATTAAATCCTTCTGAATATTATCAGGTCACTCCATGCCTCTAAAATTATTTTCTGTAATGGAGCTCATTTGTTAGGTTTGTTTACTTTATTGAACTAGATTTATTTTTCATACATACCCGTATTGTTTATGTTATATATTACATGTGTCCCCAGATATAAATACAAAATTTTTATAAATCAAAAAAACTTTTTTGAAGATTTTTTTAATTTTTAGATAGACGGAAAGGGAGGGAGAAAGAGAGGGAGAGAAACATCAATGTGTGGTTGCCTCTTGTGCGCCCCCGACTGGGGACCTGACCTGCAACCCAGACATGTGCCCTCACTGGGAATAGAACCTGCGACCCTTTGGTTCACAGGCCAGTGCTCAATCCACTGAGTCTCACAGCCAGGGCTAAAAAAATTTTTAACATGAGCTTGGGGGTTTCAGCAAGATGGGGGAGGGGTGAATGGGAGTCACACTGACTTCCAGGACCAATCTGGAATTACAACTAAATTATGGAGAAATCACCCGGAACAAACAACTGAACAATAGTGAGAGAGAAGCCTTATAACCTCGGGCAGACAGAAGAATCAGCTTCAGCACAACCTGACTGATAAGGAATGTGGTGGAGACTCCAGAAGACTGGCTGGGCACCTACGGGCAGCAGTGCCAGAGGGATATTTAAACAGCCAGTTGGATCCCCCTGAGAAGAGTAGGGTCTAAACCATAAGCTGGGATCCCCAGCCTACAGCATCAGAGCCCTAAAAGTACACAGATAACAGCCAACTGTGAAAAGTGCCAGGGTTGCTCTCTGCCAGAGGCGGGCAGCTGGAAATGCAAAGAGGCGTTTAAAGGGCTAATGCATAAATTTTCATTTGCAGCCACTTACCCTAGGGTCTGGCAAAGGTGGGGGCAGAGTGGGCTAGAGACACCTGAGGAGACACTGGGGACAGAGGCTTTGGGGAAAGAACTGAGAGAGTAGCCACTGGGATCCTGGTGCTGACTCATCCCACATATAGCAGCAACCATCAGGCTCAGGCAGACCAGTCCCCTCCAAGCAGCAGCAGCCAGAGGGGAAATAATAGCCCTGCCCCCCGGAGTGACTCTGCCCCACCCTGTGGTGCTTAAACCTAACTGCTGAGTGCAGAATGACTAAATTAACAACTGTAGAAGACAGCCACAGACAGTAGATCCCTGGGAGTCTCAAACGGACTACCTAAGGTCAGACGGGGTCAACATCTGATTATCTCCAGAGGCAGATCCAGAAAGAAAAAACAGCGGTAAATACTACAGGCTACCGAGTCAAAATCCACTGTGCTCTTCTCCATGATTTGCTATATTTTCAATTAAAAGGCTCTCAATTAAAATGGAAGGTGAAAGAAGGAGTTTCCCAGACAAGCTGGTGCATATTAAGTCACTAGGTTTTATACTATAGTTTATTTCTCTCCTTTCTTATAATAGTCTTAATCTCTTTACAGCCATATTAATACTGGTTTATTTGCTGTTGATAGTGGGATTGCAGGGGGCAGTTATTTTTGTGGATGTGGGTTTGTTTCCTGGGCTTTGTGGTTTCGTCCTGGCAGCACCCGCATAACATCACACAAGACATGGTGGGCAGAGTGACCCTCAGTCAACCAGCTGGAGGGAAGGACCCACTAAAGAATGACCAAACAGCAATCAAAACCCAATTACTTCCAGAGAACCAACATAAACAGCATGAAAGGCAGCCCAAGAGCATCAAGTTCAGGAGATCAAGGAGACTGCATCACTGAATCTCACAGGTCTCCTATCATAGCAGTTCACACCACAAAGGCAGGGACTCAGAACAGATCAATTTAAGAAGCAGAAGCAAAAAAGAAGACTCATAAATAATGGGAAGACAAAGAAACAACCCCCAATCGGAAGGAAAGAAGGAATCCTCAGAAAGACTGTTAAATGTAACAGAGGCAAGTCAACTATCAGATATTGAGTTCAAAACAATAGTTATAAGGAAGCTCAATGAGCTCAGTGAGAATTACCAAAAACTACAGGGAAACTACGAGGAACTTACTGAAAACAATATCAGCATGAAAAAGGACATAGAAACTATCAACAAGAGCCAAGAGGAAATGAATACAATTTCTGAATTGAAGAGCACAGTAGAAGGAATCAAAAGCAGGCTAGATGAAGCAGAGGGTTGAATCAGCGAGCTGGAGGACATGGTAGAAGAGGCTTCCATAAAGAGCAAGAAAATGAAAAAGTAAAAAAGAACAAAGAAGTGTTCAGGGGAATGCAGGACACCATGAAATGTAATAATATCTGTATAATAGAAAACCTGTTTGAAAAAGTAATGATGGAAAACATCCCCAATTTGAGTAGAGAAAAAGTCACACAAACTCAGGAAGCACAGAGGGTCCCAATCAAGAGGAACCCAAAGATGCCCACTCCAAGACACATCATAATTAAAGGGGCAAAGTTCGAAGACAAAGAACCTTAAAGGCAGCAAGGAAGACATAGGAAGTAACACACAAGTGATCCCCAATAAGGCTAGCAGCTGACTTCTCCACAGAAATACTACAAGCCAGAAGGGAATGGCGAGAAATATTCTGAGTAATGAAAAGCAAAGGACTTTAACCAAGACTACTCTACCCAGCAAGGCTCTCAATAAAATGGAAGGCAAAAGAAGGAGTTTCCCAGACAAAAGAAGGCTAAATAAATACACCACCACCAAACCAGCATTGTAAGATATGTTAAAAGGACTGCTTTAAGAAAATAAAGAAAAAGAGTGAGAGAGAGAGGAACACAAGTACAGAGGGAAAAAATGAATAAGTACCTATCAATAATAACCTTAAATGTAAATGGATTAAATGCTCCAATCAGAAGCCATAGGGTAGCTGAATGGATAAGAAAACACGACCTGCACATATGCTGCCTACAAGACACCCATCTCAAAGCAAAAGACCTACACAGACTGAAAGTAAAGGGTTGGAAAAAAATATTCCAAGCAGATGGGCAGGAAAAAAAAAAAGCCAGAGCAGCAATACTTACATCAGAGAAAATAAACTTGCAAACAAAGGCCATAAAAAGAGACACAGAAGGACACTTCATAATACTCAAAGAAGAATCCATCAAGAAGACATAAACATTGTAAAGCTATAGGCACCCAACATAGGAGCACCAAAATGTAGAATGAAAATCTTGGAGGATTTCAAGAAAGATATAGACAGCAACATACTTATAGTACAGAACTTTAACACTCCACTGTCAACAATGGATAGATCATCCAAGCAAAATATCAACAAAGATATTGTGGAACTGAACAATGCATTAGATCAAATGCACCTAACTGATATATATAGAATCTTTCATCCCAAAGAAGCAAAATATACATCCTTTTCAAATGCACATGGAACATTTTCAAAGATAGACCGCATGATAGGACACAAAACAAGCCTCAACAAATTCAAGAAAATTGAAATCATAACAATTATTTTCTCCATGAACAAGGGCTTAAAACTAGAAACCAACCTCAAGGAAAAAACTCAAAAACATTCAAATTCATGGAGACTGAATTGTTTGCTAGTAAACAATTAATGGGTCAATAATGAGATCATAGAAGAAATCAAAAAGTTTCTGGAAACAAATAATAACTAACACACAACAGTCCAAAACCTATGGGACATGGTGAAGCAGTCCTGAGAGGGAAGTTCATAGCAATCCAGGCCTATCTGAAAAAGACAAAAACATTTCAAGTAAACAATCTAACCCTACATCTACAAGAACTGGAGAAACAACAACAAATAAAGTCCAGAGTGAGTAGAAGGAAGGCAATAATCAAGATCAGAGCAGAATTGAATGACAGAGGCTAAAAGAACAATTCAAAGGATCGATAAATCCAGGATGTGGTTCTTTGAAAAGATAAACAAAATTGACAGGCCTTTAAGCAGAATTATCAAGAAAAAAAAGGAGAGGACCCAGATACATAAAATCAGAAATGAAAGAGAAATTACAACCGATACCACAGAAATACAAAGGATTGTAAGAAATTACTATGAACAACTATATGCCAAGAAATTTGAAAACCTGGGTGAAGTGGACAGATTTCTAGAAAAATACAATCTTCCAAAGCTGAATGAAGAAGAAGCAGAAGCCTGAACAGACTGATAGCATCTGGTGAGATTGAAGCAAGTATCAAGCCCTGAACCGGATGGTTTCACAGGAGAATTTTACAAAACATTTAAGGAAGAGCTAACCCCGGTCCTTCTCAGACTATTCCAAAAAATCCAAGAAGAGGGAAGACTCCCAAACTCTTTTTATAAGGCCAGCATCATCCTAATCCAAAACCAGATAAAGACACAACAAAGAAAGAAAACTACAGGCCAATATCACTGATGAACATAGACACTAAAATCCTCAACAAAATATCGGCAAACCACATCCAGCAATACATTCAAAAGATCATACACTATGATCAAGTGGAATTCATCCCAGGGATGCAGGGATGCAAAAATCACAAATCAATAAATATAATACACCACATAAACAAAAGGAAAGACAAAAATCACATGATCATATCAATAGATGTGGAAAAAGCATTTGATAAGGTACAGCACCCATTTATGATAAAGACACTCAGCAAAGTGGGAACAAAAGGGGCATATCCTAACATAATAAAGGCCATATATTAAAAACCTACAGCCAACATCATACTCAATGGGCAAAAACTAAAAGCTTCCCCACCAAGATTGGGAACAAGACAAGGATGTCCGCTTTTACCACTTCTATTCAACATAGTATTGGAAGTCCTAGCCACAGTCATCAGACAAGAAAAAGAAATAAAAGACATCCAAATTGGAAAGGAGGAAGTAAAACTGTCATTGTTTGCAGATGACATGATAGCATACATAGAAGACCCTATAGACTCCACCAAAAAACTACTCAACCTAATAAGTGAATTTGGCAAATACAAAGTGAATATTCAGACACTGAAGGCATTTTTGCACACCAACAATGAAATATCAGAACCAGAAATCAGGAAAAAAAATCCCACCTGTTATAGAAATGAGAAAAATAAAATACCTAGGAATAAACCTAACCAGGGATGTAAAAGATCTGTACTCAGAAAACTACACAACCCCGAAGAAAGAAATTAAGGAAGACACAGATAAATGGAAGCATATACTGTGTTTATGGATTGGAAGAATTAACATAATCAAAATGTCCATACCACCCAAAGCAATTTATAGATTCAACGCAATCCCTATTAAAATACCAAGGACATATTTCACAGATATAGAACAAACATTTCAAAAATTTATATGGAACCATGAATGACCCCAAATAGCTGCAGCAATTTTGAGAAAGAAGAACAAAGTATGAAGGATCACAATACCTGACATCAAACTATATTAAAAGGCCACTATAATCAAAACTGCCTAGTACTAGCATAAGAACAGGCACAGAGATCAATGGAACAGAATAGAGAGCCCAGAAATAAACCCAAGTCTCCATGGTCAATTAATATTCAACAAGGGGGGCAGAAGCATAAAATGGAGTAAAAATAGCCTTTTCAACAAATGGTGTTGGGAAATCTGGACAGCTACAAGTAAAAAAATGAAACTCGACCACCAACTTACACCACACACAAAAATAAACTCAAGATGGATAAAAGACTTAAATATAAGTTGTGATACCATAAAAGTCCTAGAGGAGAACATTGGCGGGAAAATCTCAGATATTCCATGCAGCAATATTTTCACTAATATGTCCCCTAGAGCAAGGGACATAAAGGAAAAAATAAACAAATGGGACTTCAACAAATGAGAAGTTTCTGCATGGCGAAAGAAAACATCAGCAAAATGAAAAGGGAACAACTGTATGGGAAAATATATTTGCCAATGATACCTCAGACAAGGGTTTGATCTCCAAAATATATAAAGAATTCACACGACTCCACTCCAGGAAGACAAACAATCCAATTAAGAAATGGGCAAAGGACCTGAACAGACACTTTTCCAACGAGGACATACAGAGGGTCCAGAGACATATGAAAGGATGCTCAGCATTACTAGCTATCCAAGAGATGCAAATTAAAGCCACAGTGAGATACCACTCTATACCAGTCAGAATGGCCATTATAAACAAATCAACAAACAATGAGTGCTGGTGAGGATGTGGAGCAAAGGGAACCCTAGCACACCTTTGGTGGGAATTCAGACTGGTGCAGCCACTGTGGAAAACAGTATGCAATTTCCACAAAAAACTAAAAATGGAACTGCCCTTTGACCTAGCAATTCCACCGCTGGGATTATATGCTAAGAATCCTGAAACACCAATTCAAAAGAACCTATGCACCCCAATGTTCATAGCAGCACAATGTACAACACCCAAGTGTTGGAAACAACCTAAGTGCCAAACAGTAAATGAGTGGATCAAAAACTATGGTACATCTGCACAACGGAATGCTATGCAGCAGAAAGAAAGAAAGAGCTACTACCCTTCACAACAGCATGGATGGAACTGGAGAGCATTAAACTAAGTGAAATAAGCCAGGAGGTGAAAGACAAATACCATATGATCTCACCCATAAGTGGAACCTACTCAACAAAGCAAGCAAAATGCAACTAGTGACATTGAAATAAAGAACAAACTGACAATAAACAGAGGGGAGCGGGGAGGGGGATAATGGGGGAAAAGAAGGGGAAGGGTCATCAAGGAACATCTATAAAGGACCCATGGGCAAAGCCAAAGGAGGGAAGGATTGAGGGTGGGATGTGGGGTTGGTTGGGGCAGGGGAAAGTGGTAGCAGGAAAATGGAAACAACTGTATTTGAACAATTTAAAAAATGAAAAAAATAATTTAATGTAAAGTTTCTGTAACTTTAAGGATCTGTTCAGTTACTCCTTTTGCAAAACCATCCCCAGTTAATTATATTTTTGCATCAGTCCGGCAGATTATATACTGGAAACAAGGCAAACTTATAGCAATGTAGAGTGTGACGATTTGACTTTGGCTTTATGCCAGTCCTTCTCCTTGTACGGTTGTGTGTAATTCATCACGTCTGCCCTTCTGGTGTCCCCATGGTCTCGCTGGGTATAAACAGCAACAGCAGCCGTTCTTTGGAGCACCTAGTGTGTACTTGGGGTTGAAATCCTTAAGAGTTTTAATTTATCTTTATAAAGTATCATTCTCTATTTTTAACAAATATCATGAAGAAAAAGAACTAAAACTAAGAAAGTGCCAAAGCAACAAAATAATGTAAACAAAAAAAATCATAACTTTGTACAAAAGGAGTCCAGTTCTTTTATTCTTTCTTTTAGGGCCTATTTTCTATATACT
Organism: Mormoops blainvillei; assembly: GCA_004026545.1. Lineage (NCBI taxonomy): Eukaryota > Metazoa > Chordata > Mammalia > Chiroptera > Mormoopidae > Mormoops > Mormoops blainvillei. Next base: position 7,943 of record PVJD01008848.1, read on the forward strand.
TAATAATTTTCATACTTCTCTACCAGACCAAATTCATGTTATTAACATCAGACTTTAATTGTGGAATACTTAATGTATACAGAACTCTCATAAAAACTTGTCTATAGCTGAATCTAGAAGACCATTCTACTCTCAGGTGCTATGCTTTGTATTTTACACCTTTGTTCAGTCATCTTTGAAACTTTAGGGGTAATGGTCAGGGATGACATCGATCAATATAATCTTAGGATTACCTAAAAATTCAAGTTTTAGTTAATATTACCCCACTTCATCAGAAATACAAGAATGATTTAAATGTTAGGTCCTTGACCTATAAGTTAATGAATGTATTAGCACTGAAATGGTTATGAAAACCCTGAACCAGAAAGCTCTGAATGTACTTATCTGAGTATCTTTTTAAAAGTTTCCTTCTATCACTCAAGCCCAGCAGTTTCTACTCTAAGACAACTAGTCTTCACGGTTGCCGTAAGCTGGAATGACAGAGGTGAGTATCTTCACTATTGATTTCTGGGAATCTAGTTCCGTTCTTGGTCACTCTTCTGCTCAGCCTGAATGGAGATTTCATTTGTCTAATAAGCAAAGTTTCCCTTCCAGCACGTTTGGTTTCAGATCATAGATATAAGGGGGTGGTTGGGGCAAGTGATGCTGGAGCTGGTAGTTTAAGCTGCAAGTTCAGGGGCTATCACAGGGACACTTCTGTAGTTGGTTAGGTTCTGGAACATGTTGCAGTCCATTTCCACAGTGAGCCGCTGGAGCCCCGCCTTCGTCGGTGTGAACCAGAATTGGGTGCACAAGGTGTTTCCAGGCCGCACGGGACCTAATCTGAAACAAAGGGAAAGGCAGGTGTTAATCCTGTCCCGGATTCACTGCTTTGCTGGTCCCAGTGATTCTGATCCTTCCCTACTTAAAGAGGTGGGTTGTGATGAAATAAACATTTAAGTACCTTGCTGTTGACACAGGGGGTTTTAAGGGGATAGAAGACAGGAGCTTCTCTATGGTGAACAATTTCATGGCTGAGAAAAGAAATCCTATTCTCAGGGCTTCCAAGCTGCATCTGTTGTTTCTTTCATCACCTGTGACTTCAGTCTGTTTCTGGTCTTGGTAACAGTACTGGGGTACATTTGGAAGAACTTTGGCTTCGGAACACTTGCACTGTTAAATGCAGTGCATATGGCGGGTACTGAGAAGATGTCAGTATGTCAGCAGGTGGTGTTTGGAGCCCTGTCAGCAGCTTCTTTGCCTGCCTGAGGACTTTCTTATGGTGGCTGAGGGAACGGTGCAGATATCCTTTGAGGAGCTTTGCCCACGACTGATCTGGGAGGCCACAAATGTCTGATTAAATCTTGGCAGTCCCTTCTCTCAACTTATTGGCAAGAATGTCTCACCGAGTTTCATGAGGCTGAGGCAGTGGCTCAATATCACACAACCGATCAGGGACCTAAGAGGGGCAGTGCAAGTAGAAACTCGGAACTGGATGCTGTGTATTCAATGAAGGATGCATTGGACATAATGAGAAGAGAGATCATGAAAGAAGATACTGGCAACATTTAAAACCAGCAAGGGACTAATGCCTAGACTATACAGGGAACTCCTACAAATGAACAAGGCCAAAAAACAGGAACGCCAAAAGAAAAGTGGTCAAAGAACTTTATAGAGGAGGAAATGGAAAAGGCTAATAAACACATGAAGAGTTAAATTAAAACAATAATGAGACATTATCTTATTTCTTTTAGACTGGAAAAGAAGAGAGTTGGGTATTGCCAAGAGCGGAGGAAGAGTAGGAATATAGAAACTGTCATGGACTGCTGAGGGCGTGCGGCTCCTCCTGCCAGTCCACAAACATCCTATGACTCAGCAGTTCCTGGGCATAAATATCCTTTCCTCCCCACCAGTTTCAACCAAGTACGTAAGGGGACATGTTTGGGGATGTTCTCTGCAGCAGTATTTGTGGGATCCGAGAGTTGGAAGCGCTCTGGGTGCCCATCACTGTGAAGTGGAGTGGTAGGAAGCAGGGGGAGTGCATTATGCACTATGCAGCAGAAACAATGCACTTGATAAATGTGGATAGATCTGAGTGAACAGAAAAAGCATTAGACATAACACCATTTATATAAATTAAAAATACAGGCTCATGAAGCAACAGTAGACATTTTACACATACTAACAAAAGGGTATGAAGGGTGGTAGGAAGGGAAGTAGGGAATAAGAAGAAAAGAGAATATTTAAATAAACAAATTCAATCTTGTGGTGGGCATTAGTAGAATGCAGCTTTTGAGAGTCAGTCTACCTCCCAGTGATATCTAGCACCCAGCCCTAACCCTCTCACTTGCATTCATCACCAATATCAAGGCTCTTCCTGAATGATCAGGGGTCAGGTGAGTGCCTAAGGGGCACAGAGCCTCCCTCACTCCTGTCGCCTGTACACATGGTCCCCGGGATGAGACAGGTCCTAATCCCTTAGTTTTACTTCAGGGCATATTTGCACTGTCTCCATGGACACAGCAAAAAGACAGTTAGTTACTACTCTCGGGTCCCAGCCTTTCTCACCAGCTGAGACCTGGCAGGGGGATGGGAAACTTGTGGTCTCTTACTTGTAGTTCCTCTCTCTGTGAATGAGCCCCCTTCCAAGGATGGAGATCACGCAGTCCTTCATGGGAGCTTCTAGAGAGTTATGGATGCTGACTGAGGCCTTAAGAGGTTGATACTGCTCTGCTGCCTCTGGCACCTGTGGGAAGAGAAAACACCTGGAGCAGAGGCCAAGCACACAGAGCCACAATCACTCCTTCCCCTCCCGGGCACCTGCCCTGTACCCTCCCCTTTACTCTCCTATCTCTGCCATCCTAATCCAAGTACCACAGCTTACCCCTCTACCTGGCCTTCTTGCATTTACTCTCACCCTGGATCCATCACAGACCGTCTCTGAAGGTGCCTCACCTCCTCTTCGAGACTGTGAAGGGTCTCCCATTGTCTCTGGTGTAAAGCTTCAGTCGGCACTCAGAGCCCTTCACGGTCTGACCCCAACCCACCTCTCCAACCTCATTTGTTCTTCCCTTGACTAAACAACATCCAGGCTATATCCGGTACTTTCCCATCCCTAGCACACCCTTCAGGTTCCCTTCCTTTGGGCCCCTTCTGCTTGCAGTGGCCTTCCCCTACCTCTGCACTGGAAGCTTACCGATTTTTAAAGGCCCAGTATATATGCCACCTCCTCCATGAAGTCTTCCTCAAACTAATCAGGTGGACTTGATCCCCTTCATTCACTTATCCCATAGCGGCTTTGTGGCTCTATTAAAGCACTTACACATAAAAACCAAAGGTCGTGTCTCTCTTACCTAATGTCTTGGAGAGCATGAACCAAATCATATTTATTTTGGCCAAAGCAGACATGTGGAAAGATGACCAGACCAAGAGCCATAAATCTCTAAAACGTCCCATTTTTATGATCTTGAGCATGTTGCTCTCTCGGACAGTTTCCTCATCTGAATAATGGAAACAGTTCCACCCCACAGGGCTTTTGAATTAAAAGAAATAAAGGAGGTGAAAATACATTGGCCTATGTATAATGTGCTAAATAAACATAGGCTATTATTATCCCTCTAAGTACAGAGGCAGCAACTGGGGAGGCCCGACTCTAGAAACCTTTACTTAATCACTAAAGAAGGTGGAAGATTTAAACCTGAATAACGTGTGCAAGAAACCATCTCTGTGAAGACAAGGAGCTCTCACCCCAGGATTTTCTGGTAATCCTGCAGCAGAGTCACCCGCACTGGAGTGTGATGGGCTCTGATTCTTTCTAAAATGGGGACCTGAGTAATAGCAAATGAGACTAATTTGGGGAAAGACTGGTGCCTACCTCAATGGTGAGGCATGGTCTACAAATGGCGATGTCCTCCTGTGCAAAGCAGCTGAGGCTGGACTCTGAGTACGTTGCCAAAGCAGTAAGTCGTAGGAAGCTGTTCTCAGGCGGGCTTTGCTCAAAATAGGAGTAGGACAGGCTGGTGGTAATTTTCCTAACTGAGACACACGACAGGAGGAGTCAGAGCTGGCGTTTGTGCCCTGGAAATAAGCAATAGTTCCACGCACAATGCAAGATCTCACCGAAGCCAGAAAGATGTCTCATTCCCCACAGCAATTTCAAACTTGAACTCCCTCAAGAACCCACCTCTCACCACCATCCCCACCTCCACTAACACTCTTGGCAGGCCACCTCAGTGGGGGTGTGGAACAGTCTCTTCGAACTAGAAGAAGTTAAGCTCTCTTGGTCTCAGTTTCCTTGTCTAATAACACCTACCTGGCCGGCATTAAATGAGATGCTGCAAATAAAGTGCTTATCTCAGACCCTGCCACACAGTTGTTGCTGAATATATGCCTAGTTCCTTCCCATTCTCCACTTCTTATCTTTCCCTTTCTCAGAGAAAATAAAGGCATCCTTCATCCTTGAGGAATCCTCTCAAGTTCGTGTTCCCATTCCCAACCTACAGACATAGACATCTCCCCTGGTTGTCACTGCCCCAGCAGGAGGATGAGCTGTGCCCCCTGCTCCAGTCTAGTCCTCTGCTTTTTAAATCTGTGCTCCATCCCGACCCTACCAGTGCCTAGCTGCGCAAGTGTGTCTCGGTCTCACCTGTAAAGTGGGGATAATAATGGTTCCTGCCTCACAGGGTTATTGTGAGGATAAATGAAGCAATGAACATAGAACATTTAACACCACATTTGCCACAAATAACTGCTCAGTAAATGTGGGCTATAATTATTCTAGTTGACTCTCATTTCCCCAAGGGTTGCATCGTTAATTAAAACATATCTTTCTTACTTGACTTGGGCTGGTGAACACACAATACAACATACAGATAACGTATTATAGAATTGTACACCTGAAGCCTATATAATTTTATTAATGAATGTCACCCCAAGAAATTCAATTTTTAAAAAAGGATAAAAAAACCTGATTTCTCTTGAGGCTGCAGTCTTTTCTTCTCTGCTCATTATTTTTTTCAGCACGTAAGCAGATTTCACTTTCTCTCATCTTAAAGGAAAAACAAACAAAGACCCTCCCTCTACCCACTGTCTCTGGCTGGCTACCACCCAGCCTCTCTTCTTTACCCATCCACTCTTCCAGAAAGGACTGCACACCTTGTCTCGCCTCCTCAACGCTCAATCCGTTTAACCCCCAGGAAGCTGGCATTCACCACCGTTTCTGAGTCAGACTCCTCTGTCAATGGATGCTCTTCAGCTTTGACATCTCATGGCCGCTCTGTTGCCCTTGCTGGGTGCCCCCCCCCTCTTTAACTTCTCCATCTCCCCTACTCTCTGCTCTCTCCCTAACTGCCCCCGACACGCTGGTGTCACCTGTGTTCCCCCCTCACCCTCTTTTTTTCTCACAGTCCTCCTTGCCCCATTGAGCTCATTGATTCCATGACTCTTGGCTGCACCTTTCTGCTGGGATTCTTACATCTGGTCTCCAGCCCAGGCCTTAATGTTGAATATCAGGTATAGGTTTCTAGCTGCATACTGCTTATGGAATGGGCTTTCAAACCCAACATGCCACAAACAGAACTCATCACCTTTTCCTCCAAACCTTTTCTTCCCCATTTCCCCTGTTCTAGAGGCTCCCCCAAACTGGAAGCACTCTCCCCCCCACACACATACACATATTCACAAGTCCAGTCTATAACCTTCTTAATGTATCTTCAATTGAAGTGCTGACAGCTTAGTTTGCCCTTCATTTCTTGATTATTACAAAACCTTTCAAGCTCTAATCCAGGGGTTCTCAACGTTGGGTGCACATTAGAATCACATGGGGAGCTTTATAAAACAATCTGAATGCCAGGCCATACCTCAAGTCAGTTATATCAGACTTTGATAGTGAGGCCCAGGTACATTTTTAAAGTTCCCCAGGTGATTCAATGTGCAACCAAGGTTGAGAACCACTACTCTAATATAAACTCCTTCCATTCCATTCTTCCAAAAGTTCTTTTTAAAAAAATGAATTTCTGCCCTGGCCGGTGTGGCTCAGTTGGATGGAGTGTCATCCCATAAACCGAAAGTTTGCGGGTTCGATTCCTAGTCAGGGCACATGCCTAGGTTGAACGTTTGGTCCACTGTTGGGTGCATTTGAGAGGCAACCAATTGATGTTTCTCTTTCACGTTGGTGTTTCTCTCCCCACCCCCTTCTCCTCTCTCTAAAATAACTAAGATTGTCCTCAGGTGAGGATAAAAAGAATTATAAAAATGAATTTCTGATCATAATGACTCCCTGCAACAACTTTCACCAATTCCCTGTTGCCCAGAGAACAAAACCCAAACTGCTTAGCATAACCTACAAGCTCCTGCATGATCTGGACTCATCCAGCTCTCATACCACTCCCCTCACCGCTCCCCTCCTTAGCACCCCCGCCTTAGAAAGGAAACATGGGGGAGAGACTGGAGGGAGGGTGGCGGCTAGGAGGCTGTTGCAATAATATAGACAAGCTCTATTCCATACTGATTTTATCTTGCTCCAACCATGGAATTTCTGATTTAATTGGTCTGGGGTGCAGGCTGAGCATCAGATTTTCCTAGGTGATGCTGATTACAGGAACGTTAGAAAACAACTGCTCTTGTCCAGGAAATCTCAACCGCAGAATAACACAGGGAGTTAAAAAAATGCCTGAACCCCATCACAGACCAATTACATGAGAATCTCTGGGAGAAAGAACCTGTGCACGTGTTGTTCCTTCTGCCTGGAATGCCCACGACTCTTCTGTCCACCACTGTCCTACTTATCCTTTGAGACCCGGTGACTCTTGGTTTACCTGGAGGCAGCCTGCTCCAGCCGGGGTGCAACGCTCCCCTGCCATTGTATTCTGTTTACCTTACAAACACTTCTTACACTGCTGCTGTAGTCTGCTTATTTACATTACTGCAATCAGAAATTTAGGGGCTTTTTTCCCTGTGTGAAGCACAATAAATATATATATTGAATGAGAGAGACAGAGAGCACACACACCAGGGGTCAGAAGCCACCTATTGAGACCTGCAGGGGGAGCCTCACGGCTGCAATCTGCCCCCAGGTGAGGGCTGGGTGTTTGGGCATCTGGTAAGGCCATAGAGAGTTACCCAGGTTGGCACTGAGCGTAAGAAACAGCTTCTTCCTCCAGAGCTTAGCAGCAAGGATGCCATTGTAGTACACCGCCTGCACCCCAATTGCCAGCTGCACAGTCTTCTCCTGGTCACCGGGGTTAATCAGGGTCACAGAGAACTCGGCATCCCCTCCCAAGGGTAGGGAGGAGGGTGCCTCCAAGAACAAGTACAGAGGATCAGCTGTCTCAAGACTGGGGGGATGGATGCCACTGTCTTCCCCATGTTCCAGTTTATCTTTCTGGACTCTCTCCAGCACCTCCTTTTCTTGAAGAGATCCTGAAGAACGGGATAAACAAAGAGGAATTTTAGCCACAAATAAGACTCATTTACCCACTGCTGCTCAAATGCCAACGTCACAAAAGATTTGCAAACCTCAAAGGCCCTATTCGGGTTTCAAAAAAGAAAAAAAGTCTGTATTTGGCATATCCACCACAGGTACAGAGTGTCCCTTCCAAGTCACTCCGGGGCCAAGTTCTTTTTCAAGTGCTATGAATTTGCCCCTTGAACGGTTGAGAAAGCCGGCTTTTGGGCAAGTCACACTGTCTCTGATGACAGTTTGGAAGAGACCTGAATCTTTCTAAGTGAAGGAGTTTGAACTTATTCCAAGGACATTCTGGAGCAGGAATGTAACATAATTATACTTGTGTCTTAGAAAGCTCACCCCGGACACTGAAAACGTGGAACGGGAATAATGATGGAGAGGCTGCCGGCAGGGGGCCCAGTTAGGAGACTGTTGGAATGCTGTGGACCAGAGAAGTTGAGGTCCTGCATTCCCTCTAGGAAATGGGGAAGAAGACGACAAGACAATGTGGGCCGGTGAAAGGGGAAGAGCCAAGAGTGCAAGCCTCATATTTGGAATAGGTGGGCCGTGGTGCCATGAACTAATATGGAGGGAGGAGCAGGTGGCGAGGGATTGGGTAAGAGGGGGAGAGCAAGAACATTTTCTGGCAGCTGAACTTAGTGTTAGATGTGTTGTTTTATAGTAGTAGTTCTCAACTGGGGGCAACTGTGCCCCTCAAGAGACATTTGGAAGCATCTGGGACATTTTTGGTTGTCACAGCTGGTGGTGGTGGTGGTAGAAGGGTGCTGGCATCTAGTGGGCAGAGGCCAGGGACACTGCTAAATGCCCTGTGATGCACAACCCCCCACGAGAAAGAGTCATCTAGCCCAAAACATCAATGGTGTCAAAGCAGGCTGAGAAACCCTGTTTTATATGGTGGTGAAAGGACTATAACTCCCTGTTATGTCCTTGTTATGTGGCCTGCATCTGTCTAGCCCATCCCTTCCCCTCTTTTGCTATCTCAGGGGCTGAGAAGCCTGCCCCTCCCCCCTGCCCAGTACCTTCAGGGTACTTGTAGTTCTGAGTGATGTCCTCGCAGCGGTCACCACCCACACCTTTGGTGCTGATGCTTTGGCCGACATACTTAGGGCTGGAGTTGGTCAGCTCCACTGTTCCATCCTCGCAGCACTTCCAGACCACACATGAGGCGTTTATTGTGGCAAAAACGTCTGCTACTGCAGGGGTCAGCCGCAGCGCCCCCTCCTTGACTGCTCTGACGGGGACCAGATCACAGGCCTTCAGGACTAAGGGAGAAAAAGGTCGGTGAGCACTAGCAACTAGGCCCAGATGTCTACCTGGGTCTGAGGTCCATAACCTCTCAGTCCTCATCCTAGACGCAGTTTTCCCTCCCTAGGGATCATGGTCAGAGGTGGGCACTAGGTAGGTTTTCTAAGAGGGCATGCAGAGGTGAAACTCACAACATTTAGCGACAATAATTTTGGTAATGGCCTGTGGCAGGAGCCCTCTCGGAAAATGGACAAGTAGAACTTAAGAGAAACACAGTGCACCAGGGATTCCTAAGCCAGCTTTTCTATGGACGTAATAGGAACAGGTCACCTTTACTGAGCACTTATTTATGCTGGGTTCTGTGACTGGTCTGTTCCTGGGGAAAAAGAACCATATTTTATGGCCTCTGAAGATTTCTCCTCTGAGCTTGAACCTATCTTGCTGCCCTCTTCACCCATATCCAGAATCTCAGAAGTCCCACATTGCAAGCTCCTGACCCCACACAGCTGCCAGCTTCCTTAAGACCCTCTGCCTTTCACTGAGGCTCAGCAGTCACACCAGTTGCTCTGAGGTGGGGCTGGTCTCCCAACAGCCTTGGGCTGAGATGGCTAACACCACTGTCCCCTTGGGCCCGCTGGTATCGAGTCAGCATTCTGCCAGCCACTATCATTCTTTCTGCTTTTCCTGTTTTAGGGGATGCAGACCCCCTCTGGACCACCTGCTGCTCCTCCTTCCTCTCTGAGGGACTCCTTCAGCCCACACAGCTCTGTCCAGCCCATGGGGGTCCTGAGCCCACCCTCAACCTTTACCTCCACCTCCCTCAGGAGCACTTGGGTACAGAATCTGCCATCCACCATAACCCTGGGGCAAAGCAGGTCGGGTCATCCAGCACTCTGTGGAAGTCTGGAAGATCCTGGAGGGAGCAAAAGAACAATTCAAATGGGGGGGGCAGGGGGGGAAGGGGGCCTGAAGAGGTTCTAGAAAGAGCAGTTGTTGTTGCCTTGGGTATGGGAGGATGCTGTGTCAAAGTGGCTGCAACACTTCCAGGGAGGGGCTTGCACGTCACAACTGACCATTAGCATCCAAGAGGTTGGAAGGCCTTCTCTCAGGGCCTGGGCCACTCAGGCGGTGGGTTCCCATGGGATGATGCCACCTGAGCTTGGAGCCCTTCCAGTCTGAGACTCCATCCCCTTTGGGCTCCTCACCAGATTTTGCCTCTCTGGCCTTCTCCGTTCTGAAGCCCCTCCTCATTGTAGTACTCATCCACAAGCAGGCCTCTGCTGGTGGCCTGGGCCGAGCCAAATGTGGTAACGACGCGAGCAGGGATTCCCAGACTCCGCAGCACTGCGTAGAAGGGGCAGAGTCAGCGGGCGCCAGAGATGCCAGGGGTGGGGTGTGGGGGTGTGGCTAGTGTTTTCCGTGTCTTTTCGGGGCAGGCACTGTCTTAAATGCCAGGTGACACCATGGAAAGAGGAGGGGCATAGGCACCAGGAAGTCAGAACTGACCCGAGGCACAGGACCTATAAAGGCTGCAAAACAGGGCCCACACAAGTTGCACAGCACACGGTGGCACAGGGAGGCTGGCCGAGCACTGGGGGCTTGCTCTGCGGTGGGGGGGCCAGGGGAGCTTTCGGGGTGAAAGGGAAATGGGAGCAGAGCTCACCAGATAGGCCCAACTTTGCTGAGGGGGAAAAGGAGCAAAAACGGGTCAGGAGGAGCTGCCCTGAACAAGTAGCTGGTTTCTTGAGCAGATGGTACATTTGAACCAGTTACGGATGTGATGATGATGAGGAAATGCTGCGGAGCGGATGCAGTGCTGGCTTTTGGAGACGTCCCTCCCACATGGGGGACCACAGGGCAGCCCAAGAGGCAGACACTGTACAGCGGCCAAGGTGAACCCACTCTGTACCTGTGCAAGCAACAGCAGCCGACACCCAGGCCTGACCATCATACACAGGTCGCCCTCGGCCTGTGAGCCACTGCCGCAGGATGGGCACGCTGCCCCGGCGCTTGTTCAGCAAGGCCCCTTCCTGGGCAGCCTGGGGCTGTGGGATGGGCAGCACACTCTTCTCCTTGAGAACATGCAGCTGTTTGGGGAAACATGTGGATGTTATGGGAGTCCCAGGATGCGACAGCTTTCGGGGTGGGGTGGGGATGTGGGTGTGTGTGTGGTGGGGGTGAGAAGGTGGATGGGGGTGGAGGCTGAGGAGGGCTCATCACTGTTCTCCAAGTGTGGTGAACAGACCATCTGCATCAGAATTACCGGGACCGTGTTAAACCTGCATGTTCCAGGGCTCCATCTTAGCTCTCTGGGTTATAATCTCTGGGGGGCGGGGGGAGCCACCTTTTTAACCAGTCCTCTAGAAGCCAGGAGTTTGTGGACCACACTGGCAAAGAAAGCCACAAGAGGAACATGAGAGTGGCCCCTCGCTGGGGGCCGGGTTCCCTGTTCCTGCACTTGCCTGGTCCTGACTCCTTTGAGGGTGTTTGCACCTGGGCTCTGGAGGCCCGCTTATCCTAAACCTCCTCCTCACAAGCTGGCTCTGCGCCTCACCACCTCTTCAGAGGAGGCTCCAGTGGCAGAGGAGGAAACGGAGAACACATGATGCCTGTGAAGGACTTTTAGGAACAATGGGAAAGCACCAAGCTACCTTCATGGTCTGCATATCCTTAGGAATAATTTAGAAATAAAAACAAGCCCCTTTGACCACCTTAGCTGCAAACACTGAGTAAGATGGACCCCACTCCCTCCCTTCTAGGGACCTAGGCCTCTGGTTTGGACTGTGGGGAGGAGGCAGGTGACGGAGGAGTGCTCTGAAGAAATCCAGGCCAGTTTTAGTCCTCACTGGCTTTGAGTCTTGAAAGGTACAATCTTCCTTTGCTTTTCTCTCCCCCGTGGATGCTGCTGTCCTCCCCTCCTCACTCATGCCCTTCTCCAGGAACTATCCCCCACATCCCGAAGATATCTGGGGCCATCGAGGGGGGCAGCTCTGTGAGAGGGCTCCCCCTTTCCCTCCTCTCACTCACCAAGGCCCCCAAAATGCGGGCCACGTGCACAGGGTTGCCCCACTTCTCCACCTGCTTGTCCAAGCTCAGCAGGTCCAGGCTGAGGTCCAAGACATCCCCCTCGAACTGTAAGGACCACACAGAGCCGTGATGAAGGGTTTCCATCCCACAATTGAGCCCCATCACCTTGTCCACCTCCCAGACTCAGGCTTCCCTCCTTCTTCCCTTGCTTTGCTGTCTCCAGGTGCCCCCTGGTCCCTGTGCCAATCCCAATAAGGCACGAACTCTTGAAGACCAGGGCTGTGTTGTTTCCTTTCATTTCTATCTTTATCCATTCAGTGCACTCCTCCTGCTCCTGCCAGCACTGACTCGCATGTGGAGGATACCAGGGCAGCTCCTGCTCTTGAAGAGCCCACAGTTAGGAGAGGAGAGGGCCACGCAGCCACTTAGACTGCAGATCTCAGCAACGTGGCCAGGGCTGTAGGAGAGATGCCAACCCAGAGCGGAGAGCACAGTAGAGAGATTCACTTTGCCTTTGGGGGCTGAGGAAGGCTTTCGGAAGGTCTTAAAAGACGGATAGGAGCTTCCCAGGTGATAAAGAAGGGAAGCTGGCTATTCCAGGTGGAGGGAACATTCAGTATGCACGCCCATGGGCTGGTCAGGGGCTGGAGCCTGAGTGGCTCTTGGGGAAAGGAAAGCAGGGGTTGGGCTGTAAAGGGCCCGCATGTCATGGCAGGGCATTGGTTTTTATCCTGTAGACAGTAGGGGTTTAACAGAGGAGTTTAATTTGTATGGTCTTTATGAAGTTAACTCAGGGAACCGTAGCGGATGGTCTGCCATGGCCCCAAGGAAAGAGAGGCACCACATGGCAGAGATTTCCCAAACATGTTGCCTCATGACCAGGGGCTTTTGGACCTGCCATCTCTGTCTGGCCTGAGCACTGAAGGTTCACTGTCCCCTTACCTTCCTTGGAGGTCCCCATACCTGGCCAAAGTCCCAGGGCTCTTCCTGAATGCAGTCAGCCGTACCCAGGTAGATGAGGCCGTTCTGGTTCAACAGGTACTCCCAGCGTTGAGCCTCGTTCTCCAGGAACACAGCATCCTCTGGTGAGGGGCAGGCAGGGGTGAGGGCCTGTGGGGTGCTAGGCCTGCTCTTCACATCCTGGCCTCTGCCCGCCCTGCCCAGGTCAGTTTCGGTTACATGTCTCTGGGACTGAAGAAGAATTTCCTGTTTTCACCCCCCCCACTGGGACCCAGCCTCTTCTCTCACAGAGATCAGGGAAAGGGGTCAGAGCTTTTGCATCAGCCAAGGTGACCTTCATGGTCAGCCAGGCAGACAGGAACAAACCAACCTTAAAAAGCCTGCTGGGTCCCAGAACACATGCGCAGCCAGAGAGCTACCAACACACGAGAATAAGGCAAAGCCCAGGGAGCTCCCCGGTGGGCCTGTTATGTCTCTGCATAAGTTCAACTTAAAAAAACAGTGTTTCAGAAAAACCAATACAACATAGGCTGACAGGGGTGAGAGGAAGGGAGGAGCAGCATTTGGCAAGACAGGGTCAGAGGGAGCAGCGGGGCTGGAGAAGTGGAAGCCAAAGCATTGGTTTTCCACTCTGGGGTGTCCAAGCAGGGCTGGGACTCCCGTGGTCTCCTGCTGGTGCATTTCTTGCTGTCCTTATCCAAGAGTTGGGCTGGGGAGGAGGATGGGGACTTTGAAGAGTCCACTGCCCGCTCTAGGAAGCTGGGAGCGATGGGGGGAACTGTTCTGTTTGCCTAGTGTCTCTCTCTGCATCTCGCTGGGGGCGGAGTGTGGGATAGTTAGACTGGTTCCTGGGGACTAGAAGGAGAAAAAGATTTTCGAACCGTTCCCCCCCCCCAGGAATCCATCTGGGATGAGAGTGCTTAAAGCAACAGAAAAATAGGATGTTGGAACTCAGAAAGCCCTGAACAACTTGGGGCCTAAAATTAGAGCCATATGCCCAAGGAGCCCTCAACCCCTGCCCCTCCCTTCTGAGTACTTTCTATGAAGCCAGTCAGACATCACTTCTTTGGCAGTCACTTCAAACTGAGGTGCCTGGCTCTGATGCTACAGGGCTCTGGGAAGTACATTATCAGAGCACAGGTGACACCCTCCTCCTCTTCTCTGCTTGGGTGCAGGCCGCATTTTATAAAGGTCCCTACTGAGCTACGGGAGGCCTGCTGTGGAATTTGCGGCTCCAGTCTTCAGTAGTAAGAACAGAACAAACAAGTGGATAGAAGCAGGACAGACTGACGGTGAAGCGGCTGAATCTGAAGTTTTGAGGCCCCTCACCAGCCTTCTCTTAGGCCTTAGGAGGGGCCTTAGCAATTCAAACTTTTGTATTCTCCTTCTTTAAGAGGGTTCCCCAAATTATATAAACCTCAGGTCCCACAAAACCTGGATTCACCTGGCGATAGTCTGTGGGAGTCCAGGGAGGAGACAGAGACGCTTATCCCTTGGGTCACCTCTATTCCTAAAGCACTTTCTAGTTCTTGCCCCCTGTACTGTCACAATAAAGCGTAGCCTTCCCAGGGTCACCTCTGACTCTTATCTCCTGTGGCCAGCTAGTCTGAGGCAGCACCAGGGCTTTGTAGTGAGATAAGCTTTTGCTTTCTGAGGGAAGCCCCAGGCTGTTTCTGCCAGGGCCGGAGAGGCCGTTCATACAGGAAGCAGATACCACGAGAGCCAGCGCTGGTGCTGCCTTTAGAGGAAGGTGTTAGGCTGCATCCAGGGCCTGGACCCTGAGCGTCCTATGCAGCCCAGGCTGACGCAAGTACCAACTCACCTCGAACCCAGGGGTTAAAGAGCAGGGTGAACTGGCCCAGGAGGCGTGGCTTCCTGCGCAAGACTTTCAGCAGGAGCGAGTAGTGGCCAATGGCAGCGTCTGAGGGAGTGGTCACAGAGATGGTCCAGCACTGGGCATCTCTCTCCTTCACCACCGCACTCCACCTCTTCCGGTCCCCCAGACTGGAAATCGGGAATGTGGCTTGGGTCCTGTTGGCCTGGGAAGGCTGCTCTCCTGCAGTCACGCACAGAGGTATTGGTCATTTGGACCTCTTGGTCACAACTGAGTTATAAAGTCAAGTATGACAAAAAATTGGTTTTGGAGGAGAATAAGGGGACCACCCATTAATGGGAGTCACTAGAGGGTGACCGGAGTACATAGGTCCCATGGACCTACACCTAGACATTCTGTAGTCTATAAAATGGGCATAGTAACAACACCTGCACCATAGGGTCAATGTGAGGTCTTAATGAGATATCGTATGTAAAGACCTTGGCCTAATATCTGACATATAATACAGATTCAATAACCAGTAACAATTAAATATGATATTCAGCCTGGATGAGATCCTATTCAGGCTTTTCTACAAAACGGAAATATTTGCAACCAAAAGAAACTTCCTAATCATAATGTTGCTGAGCAACTTCTGAACTACAAGAAATAATACTTGCTATACGAAGTATCTTCTCACAACAGCCCTGCTGGGTGGGCAAAACTTCTTAAGACCCAGATACCATGTGGACCATTTGCCCCTTAGTTTCCTGAGGTGGTGATGAGAAAGAACCCCCCCAGTCCTGGTGCCAAAGGGCTCCAGGCCTGCCCCACCTACCAGTTTGAGCAATGAGGGCCACCTTCTTCAGGGCAGGCAGAAACGCATGGACCGGAGCCCGGAAATGCAGCGTGATGGTGAAGGGCTGTCCTCTCCTCACAACAAGGTGCCTGGAGCTGATGTCCTTGGTATGGTGCTCCTCATTGTTTCTTGCTGCCTGGAAGTCACAGCTCTTGATCCCCAGGGCTACATGGAAAAGAGAGAAAACATGGAGACCCAGGTAAATGTGACAAGTAAGTAAAAGCAGAGATCCTGGAGTCAGAGAGACCAGTGTTCAAAATCCTTGGCTCAACTTACTAGCTGTGCCACCTAAGACAAGTAACTTAACTGCCCTGATCCTCAATTTTCTCTTCCTTAGAGTGATCACTCCTCCTTGCAAGGTTGTAGAGATTAAATGAAGTAATGTATGTACAGTAGTCCTCCCCTGCCCCTTCTCCTCGGGGGATACAGGCTAAGACCCTGGTGGATGCCTGAAACTGCAGATGCTACCAAACCCTGTACTACGTACTAGTGATTTTCAACCTGTGAACCACAAGAAATTTTAAAACATGTAGTACCCGACTATTGAATCAGGGGCACTGACCTCTTTCTTTTCCCTTAGATTGTCAAATAAAAAAACAGCTAACAACAATAGCTGTCTGGTCTGAGTGAATAAAAATCATACCTATTTTTTGTCAGATCAGCAAAAAATGAAACATTTTTTGGTGTGCTGCTGAATTTTAGTTTATATAAAGAGCTTATGTCTGCCATGAGATGGAAAGGGGTGAAAAATCACTGCTATATACTATGTTTTTTCCTATACATACTTATGATAGTTTAATTTATAAATTTAGTACACTTAGAAATTAATTGCAATAACTATTAATAAAATAGAACAGTTGTAACAATATACTGTAATAAAAGTTATGGGAATGATTTTGGGGTCATTATTAAGTAAGATAACGGTTACTTAACACAAGGACTGTGATACCTTTAAAGCCTATCTGGTAACTGAGACGGCTACTAAGTGACCAAAAGGCAGGTAGCATTCACATCATAAGTACACCGGACAAAGGGATGATTCATGTCCCAGGAAGCACAGGGTGTAAGTTTTCATCATGCCACTCAGAACAGCCTGCAACTTAAAACTTATGAATTGCTTACTGCTAGAATGTTTCATTTAATATTTTCAGATCACAGTTGAGCAAGGGTAACGAACGAAACCACGAAAAGTGAAAATATGGATAAGGGAGGACCACTGTAATACACTTCACACAGGGTCAGGCACATAAGTCCCGTTAAATGAAATTGTTATTATTATGAATAATAAGAGCAGTGCTTTTTTCTCATTGTTGACCTCCCATTCTGGTCCCAATCCAAAAGCAATGAATAAAATCCAGAATCTTGCCCACTCCTACTCATTTTTTCTTAGAACAAAATTGGATAATTTTAAGAGCTGGTTCTGAAATCACTAAATCCAATTTCTTGTTTTATGAATGACAAGAGGGAGGCCCAGAGAGCAGAACCAACTCACCCAAGGTCATGCTTGGCTCTGTCCCTTACAGGCTCAGCAAATCTATGGCACCGTGTAGCCTAGAAAAACTCTACAAGGAGAGGGCCTGGGGGAGCATGAAGAGAGTCTAACAGACAATTGTCATTTGTAATGAGACTTGTCAATGTGCTCACAGACCTGGGCAGAGGCCCCTGAAGTTTCTACATACTCTGGGTCTGCCTGTTTTCTTGCTTTATGTCTGCCTTTGCCTCTTGTCCTTGGATTCCCTGACTCCCCACTTTCCCTTCTTTTCCATTTAGTCTTGAAGCTATGACACCCTCATGCTTTTCCAGGGTCATCTCCAAGTATCACAAGCCAGTGAGAACAGGCATGTTATGATGATCCTAGGGCGGGAATATAGACCCATGTTAATCACCATCATCATCTTACCACCATCATCACAACTATGCCCACTAACTTACGACCCAAACCTACCCTGTTGCCACTCGATGGCCCCACCACCATCACCTCCACCACCACCTCCAACACCCACTACCACTCCTTTCCATAGTCACGTCACCTCCACCACCATTCTACTTCCTTTCATGAAACCACGTAATGATGGAAGGGCTGCTGGCAGTCCAGCAAGCCCCATGGGGAGCTGACTTGGCTCACCCTGTCCCATGGCTGCAGGCTGCTCTCATCCAGTTGCCCACAGGAAGTGCCTGTCTTGAACAGTTGCTCAGGGCTCCCTCTCTGAATCTGTCTTCCGGACAGGAAATGATGAACGTAATTTCGTTGGCTTAAGAATCTATAAGTAGTGGAGTTTCCTTCCACTTCTCCTGCGAGCTCCCTGACAAGTTGCTCCTCTCCTACTCCCTCCCTGCTGATATCTCATGGACCAGCTGTTGGGAGTTATCATTTTTCATTTTATCTCTTGCACCAGGAGGCCCAGGCAGGGGTATGCCTGGCAGGCAGGATTCGGGGTGAAGTGGGTAAGATCTGCCATCTGGAGAAGCCCTGAAAGAAACCTCTAAGCCCGTTGCTTCAGTAGCCTCAAGAGATCCTCTGAGGTGTTACCTGGATGACACTTGGAAGACTCTGGAAGAGATGACTCCACACACAGGAGGCCGACATCCAACCCCAAATCTCAGGTCCTACACGTATCATGGGCTGCAAGTTGCTAGATGTTCGTGGACTACTTTGATAACACAGAGAGCATGTATGTCTGGGACTCATCTGTATGAAAGAGATAAGGAAGTAGAATTTGTTGGTGAAAAATAAATGTCCTAAGGGCAGAAGCCAGAGCCCAAACTCTTCCAAGCCTGCCAGCTCTGGGACACTCTATCAGAGAAGGTTTGGAACTATCTTGGGACCCAGAGCCCATGTCTTTTCTATTTCTGCTTGTCTAGTCGCCAAGGAGATGAGACACAGAGAGGATCTCCTATTTGGCTGGCTTTGACCTTCTAAAGCCCAGCTTTTGACTGGGCTTCTGAGACGCACCAGAAGCACTCCCAGGGCAGCTATCCTGGCCTGCTTGTATGTGGGGTTTCTATAGAAGGACACAAAAGAAACGACAAAGAATATCGGTTGCCTGTGGGGAGGGGAGTGGGGAAATGGGGTCGGAAGGTGATTTTTCTGCTGTTGGCCCTTTTATACTTTTAAAACTTCAAACCATTACCTATTTGAAGGATCATATTATATTAAAAAGTGAAACTGCTGCCTTCTCACATCCTCCCCACAAAAGATTCTTCATAAGAAATTAAGTTAAATTGTTCATTATTTGATGATGATATGATGTTTACCTGGAAAACATGACTCTCCTAAAAATGATTATAAAAGATAAGATAATCTAGTAAGCTGATCTTAAGTTTAATGCATTCTCAATAAAAATGCCAACAAGTTTTTTTGTCTGACACTAGAAAAGTTGATTCTATAGTTCAAAAAGAAATTTCTAAAAGGGGAATGTAGTATGACCAAGCTTCCTATATATTAAGACATAGTATGATATTACTGTAATTGAAAAAATTACAGAGGCCAAATGTATTCATTAAGTATGTGCTAAGTATGGCAAATAATACCCAAGTAATATCTAGCAAAACTTTAAATGTCTATATATCTGAATCACTTCTAGATATTTTATCATGCAAGTAACCAAACATGTATAAAATGAAATATATACAAGTATATCCACTGCACTGGAAGTTCCAATAGTAAAATATTGGAAACTGTCTAAGTGTCCATCAGTAAGGTGCTGGACAGGTAAATTGTAACCCATGCATTCAAAAGAATACAAGTATGAAAAGAAATGAAGTAGCTCTATATAAACTGATACGGAGCAATCTCCAAGCTATATTGCCAAATAAGCAAGCTAAAAACAGTGTGAAAAGTAAGCTACCTTTATAGACAGTGTGTGTGTGTGTTGGGGGGATAATATATATGAATTTACATGTGTTTATATAGAATATTTCTGGAAAGTTACTGCTTCTGGATAGGAAATTCAATGCCTGGGGTAAGGCTTTTGTTTTTTCTGTATATCCTTTGGTACCTTTATATCACAAGCATATATTATATGTTAAAACAAAAACAAAAACTTGGAAAGGAAGGAAAAGGCTGACTGGAAGAACTGTTCTCACCACCGTGAGCTCCCCGTAGGAGGACACCCGGGAGCTCACGGGCTGGCTCCTCTTCTCGAGGCTCGTTCTTCTGGTACCGGCAAAAAGAACCTCGTTTCCTGATGCGATTTCCACAGAGTTTCACGAAACCCTATGATCTAGCAGTGTTTCGCTTGGGGCGCTTTTAAGGGAGCCCATAATGAAACAGATACTTGCTGTGTTTTGGTCGGGCTGGGGAAGGCGAGTGTGTAATGTGAGGAAGACAGAGAGAGGAGTGACCGAAAAGGTCTATGCGGTTTCCTACTACGCCCACACCTTTTAACCCCTGGCCTCCGCCCCCCGCCCCACCCCGCCGCCCTGCCGTCCCTGGCAGAAAAACAGTCAACTGCTGTGTACCCAAGAAGGATTCATTTATTCACTGATGACACTACTGTGCATCAGGAACTGTATTAGGCACTGGTAATCCAGCAATAAGTTAGATAGATGTGTCCCTGCCACCAACGAGCTTACATTTCAGCAGGGGAACAGACACAATGAAGCACTCACACCATTAGTTATTTACTTGTTATAAAACAGAGGTTTTAAGTTCTAGGACCTAGGAGTGGAGGTAAGGAAGGGCTGAGAAACTGAAAGGATAACTAGGAGCCAGTTAGGTAATAGGGCAAAGGGTGGGGTGGGATGGGTGGGAGGAGAAAGAGCAGCTTGTTCCAAGGCCCTAAGGCAGCCAGCCGCGGAAAGCAAGGCCACGGAACCGAGCGCAGGTTGTGATGAGGAGGGGCAAGGCAAGGGCTAAATCTTGTTAAAGTTAAAGATTAACTTTTGATAACGTTAAAGCTAAAGATTTTGATTTTTTTTTTTTTGGTCAGAGCACTGGGATGCTATGGAATGATATTTTAGGCAAGAGAGTAACACAATCAAATTTGCATTTTAGAAATACCACAGTGAGTAAAACAGGGAAAATTATTTAGCGAGGAAAAAGGTGAGAGAGGACAATAAGAGACTACCATAATGGCTCAAGCGAGAGATGGTGGTGGCCTGGTCAGAGGAGTTTTGATGAAGACAGAGGTGAACAGATTTGACAGAAATGTAGGAGGTTAAATTGACAAGACATGCTAATGGACAGGATACAGAGAACAAAGAAGAAGGATATTGAACATGATTCCCAGGTTCAAATAAATTAATTATGAGGTACTTTGCTTTACAAAGCACTTTTATTTTATTTTATTTTTAAATTTTGATATATATATTTATTGTTGTTCAATTACAGATGCCCCTATTTTCCCCCATTACTCTCCCCTCCCCTACCCACCCCCCATCTCCCTCATTCAATCCTCCCCCCCGTCCCTGTTGGCTTTGTCCATGGGTCCTTTGTACATGAACCTTGACTTGACCCTTCTCCTTCTTCCCCATTTATCCACCTCCCCTATCTCCTCTGGTCACTGTAGGTTTGTTCTTTAAAGCACTTTTATATGCATAATCTCATGTGCTCTGAAACTCAGTTTTGTAAACTAAATAAGTGATCATTATTTAAATTTAACTGGTGAGCAAACGGGTTCAGAGAGTAAACATGTTTATGTTAATGAATGAATAATGAATAAATCAATTAAAATACTACCAGAAAGAATTTAAGATAACTAACAATGAAACATGATGTTTCAATAAAACATATATTAAAATGATACGAAAGATGAAAGATGAATGGAAATGGAGATAAAACAGAACCAACGATAAGGCCAAGAGCATACATCATGCCCACTTATGTACATGCTGTCCACTCACTAGAAATGTATCTCTAAGCTTCCCAGGAACTCCAGGCTTTCCCAACATCGCACAGGTTATGGCAAAGGCCGGATTCAAGCTAAGGCCTTCCTGCCCAAATCCCATACACTTGATTTCACATTAACCTGTAACCTAAACCACCAATGAGAAGGTCTCTCTATTCAATCTTCTCAAATTTCTCAAGGATTCCTTCTTCTAGACATAGCAGACTAGCATGATACTATCCTCCCTATTGAGAATAATAAGAAAAGCTGAATAAAGTATTTTAAGTACCTGAAGGCATCAAAGCAGCAAGAATTTGAGGGATCGAGGTCTTGGAGAGAAGAGAAGCTCAGAAAGGTGAGCCTGACAGAGTGTTACTTTTCCCTTTGGGGCATTTGCTGATAATTGACAGATGATAGCTTGAGAATCTGAGCAGATCTGGCAATCTCACAGGGCTGGAGGATAAAAATTGGAGTTCCAGGGCCACCAAGGATGAAGGGCCTCCAGAAACAGACCAGCTCTTCAGTGGGACCCTCAGACGACTGTACCCCAAGAGCAAAGATTAGTAGGAAATAGACCAAAACTTATAAAGGCTGAAGCGTAGTTTTGTTTTCAGGTACTCAATCAATGGAGGTTTTTATTCTTATTGACATTGTCATGGATGTTATCATCATTATTATTATTTATTTAACAAAGTTGTAAATGTTGGAACAGCATACAATGGTTTTAAAAATTCTTTTTACTTTAGTAGAGAATTTATCATCTTAACTATTTTTAAGTGTAGAGTTCAGTAGTGTTGATTATACTTCTATCTTTGTGAAAGAGATCACCAGAACCTTTACATCTTGCAAAACTGAAACCCTATACTCATTAAATACAACTCCCCTTTGCCTTCTCTCCCCAGCCTCTAGTAACCACCATTTTATATATCTATACATCTAGTAACATCCTTTCTATATCTATTAATTTGACTAATGTGGTTACTTCATATAAGTAGAATCATATAGTATTTAACCTTTTTGCAACAGGCTTACTTCACTTAGCATAACATCCTAAAGGCTTATCCATGTTGTAGCATGGGGCAAGTTTTCCTTCCCTTTTAAGGCTGCACGTAGCACTCCATTGTATGTGTATACCACATTTTGGTTATCCAGTCCTTCACTGATGAAAATTTGGTTTGTGTCCGTCTCTTGGCTATCGTGAATAGCGCTATGCACATGGGTGTGCAAATGTCTCTTGAAGGCTCTGCTTTCAATGTGTTTAGATATATACCCAAAAATTACCGGGCATGGCAGAAACAGGTGGATCACATGGCAGTTCTACTTTAAATTTTTTTTAGAAAATGACATATTGTTTTCTGAAGTGATTTCATCATTTTATAATCCACCAACAATGCACAAGAGTTCTAACTTCTCCATATCTCTACCAATACTTATTTTATTTTTTTAAATTTTATTTATTTATTTATTTATTTATTTATTTATTTATTTATTTTTAGAGAGGGGAAGGGAAGGAGAAAGGGAGAGAAACATCAATGGGTGGTTGCCTCTCGTGCACCCCCTACTGGGGGCCTGACCTGCAACCCAGGCATGTGCCCTGACTGGGGAATAGGGCCAGTGACCCTTTGGTTTGCAGGCCAGTGCTCAGTCCACTGAGCCACACCAGCCAGGGCTATTTTCTTCTCTTTAAAAAAAAATATATATATTATCCATCTTAGTGGGTAGGAGGCAATATCTGAATGTAGTATTGATTTGCCTTTCTTTTATGATTAGTGATATTAAGAATGCTTTTATATGCTAGCTGACCATTTGTATAATATCACTGGAGAAATGTTTATTCAAATGCTTTGCCCATTTTAAAACTGGATTATTTTATATTTTTCTTGTTGAGTTAGAGAAATCCTTTATATACTCTGGATATTACCCCCTTATCAGATTTTTGATTTGTAAATATTTTCTCCCATTCCATAGGTTGCCTTTACACTCTGTTGATTTTGTCCTTCGGTGAACAAAAGTTTTAGAGTTTGATGTAGTCCTATTTGTCTACTTTTGCTTTTGATGCCTGTGCTAAAACCTCATTTAAATCAGCCTGGATTATGGTACCTCCACCCTAACCTAACTGCCTGCCAGAAGGAAAATTCTCTGGATAATCTCTAAGATTATCCAGGGACTTAATTTATCTCCGTGATTTTTACACACAGTATCCAACATTTAACCACAAATCACCAGGCATGGCAGCTAATAAGACTAAATGACTAAGGACCAAGAGAAAGAAATAGGTAATAGAAGTAGGTCCACAGGAGATGCAGATATTGGAGTTATTAATCACAGTTTTTAAAAAATGTGATTATTACATTCAGTAAAATAGATGACAACCTGTAGAATTTTAGCTGATTATTGAAACATGTAGAAAATAACTGAATGGAGATTGGAAAACACAGTGATTTCAATTAAAAACACTATAGATGAGTTTAATAACAGATTTAAACCGGTAGAAATGAGGATTAGTGAACTAGAAAATAGTTTAGTAGAAGAGATGAAATTAAACATGGAGAGAAAAAAATAATGGAAAATAGAAAATAAGCATAAAAGACTTAGAAAAAATAACATACTCTGTGAAATTGTAGTCCCAGAAAAAGAAGAGAGGGGTGGGGGGAAATGGCACACAAAAATGTTTGGGGGACTTCTGGTCAAGATGGCAGCATAGGCAGACATGGATCGGCTCTTCGCACAACCACATCCATATTACAACTATGGGGTCCAAGGCAAGCTGGGAGCACTCTGCAGTCAATTTTTTTTTTGCCTATACCCCTGAAAAAGTGGCAGTCCCAAAGCTGGCTTCTACTGTGGGGAGTTATTTGTCCTTATAGTGCTTCTCAAGCCACATGCAGTTTGCTCAGTTCTGCAAAACAGAATCAACTTTAAGCAATGACATTATAGGCAATAACTATGATCCAAGATTTAAAGGAAACAGATGCTTAAAGATAATCATAGTCCA
The DNA here is from genome assembly GCA_004026545.1 of Mormoops blainvillei. NCBI lineage: Eukaryota > Metazoa > Chordata > Mammalia > Chiroptera > Mormoopidae > Mormoops > Mormoops blainvillei. Next base: position 32,114 of record PVJD01008848.1, read on the forward strand.
AACTCCTTAGACTGCCATCTGAAGCCTTTCACCCATTGGCTCTTGCCTCATTTTTTCTTGCTACTTGTTCCCTCTTGCTCTGATCTCTAGCCATCCGAATACTTTGCAGTTCCTGACTCCTTTATGCTATCTCTGCCCCTTCGACTCTGAGTCTTTTTGGCTAATTCCTAGTCTTTATCTTTCAGCTTAAATGCTGCCCCCTCCAGGAAGCCTTCCTTGATCCACAATTCCAAGATTAGATTAGTTGCCCCACCTCATGCTCCCACAACACCCTGCATTCACCCCAGTGGTCGTTCTTGCCACTCTGTGTTATAACTTCCTGTTTATTTATCATTCTCTACATACTTAGACTTGAGATCCCTGAAAGCAGGCCCGGGTCCTTCTTGTGTCTTTGGTTTCTAGCTGAGGACCTGGCCCCTTGCAGAGAATATTTGTTGAGTGAAAGAGTTAATGAATGTGGAGTTAAAACTCAGGGTTCATGAAAGAGTCCAAGGGTGCGGTAGCTGAAATACTCTAAGTACTTCAGAGGTTATTGTCTCTGTAAGAGGTTCCTCTGCATGATGTTTTTTTTAAACCATTTTTCATTGTTAGGCAAAAATTACAAAATGAAATAATTATAGTAGTCCCCAATCCCTTTCCTCAGCCATGCTTTCTGCAGTTTCAGTTACCCACGGTCAACCACAGTTTAAAAATATTAAATGGAAAAGTCCAGAAATAAATAATTCAGAAAATATTTTGAGAGAGACCACATTCACATAAATTTTATTACCATATATTATTATAATTGTTATACTTTATTATTAGTTATTGTTAATCACTTACTGTTCTAATTTATAAATGAAATTTTATTTTAAGTATGCATGTATAGGAAAAAACATAGTATATAAAAGGTTTGGTACTATCTGCAATTTCAGTCATCCACTGGCGGTCTTGGAATGCATTCCCCCATGGATGAGGGGGGACTACTCTATAGGTTGCTTTCGGCTCCCTGCTACCAGGGTTTCCCTGGTTCTCAGCCCACTCTTTAACAGGATTATCAACCTACTAGTAATTCCCTCCACACCCTCTTCTCTCCCTCTGATTAACTATATTTACTTACCCTTTTGTTTATATATAATGGAAGTATTTAACTTTTTATTGAATGTATATGCTTTTACTATATGCCCTAAACAGCTCTCGGTCACATAGCCAGTGCCTGGAGGGCAGGTGCATCTTGCCTTTCTCTGTGCAGAACTTTGCATAGCGCCATGAGAAAGCAGGTGCATTCAAGAGGAGGTAACAATGGGAGTTCTTTTGTGTTCTGTAGGGCCGTTAAACACAAGGCTGCAATCAACAGAAAGGCCTGAGAGTCCTTCATTCCCTATGAAAAATCTACTTCACCGCATTATTCAGCTGGCTTTATCTCCTGCACCCCAGCTACTCCAGGTCCATCCAGGGCCACAATGCACTGGTGGACTTGGAGCCAAGAGGCTAGAACTATTAGGACCCAGGGACCTCTTGGGCGTGATATGGGAAGGGATTCAAAGGAAAGCCAAGTGAGAGGCCTCCCAAACTTTCTTCTAAGATGCAAAGATGATAGGTGGTATGTAGAAACACCTACAAAGGTTTTTGTTTTCCTAACTGGATCATGGCTGATACACCATATGTGAAGTACCTTACTTATCCGTTCATATGTTTATTGCCTGTGACCTCCCCCCACATGAGCTCCATGGGGGCAGGGACTTTGCTTTGTTTATTGCCTTATCCCCTACACTCAGGACAGTGCCTGGCACGTACTGGGCACTCAGTGAATATTTCTTGAAAAAAATGAATGGACTCAGGCATTGAAACAATGGCATACTCCCAGCATCCAGCGAATACACGGCAGCTACTGTAGGGGAAGTGATGATTACATGGGTGCAAGGGAGGTGAGAATAAGGACTGAGGTTTATTGGCACTAGGAAACTGGCCATTGAAATGACAAAGTGAAACAGTAAGCTGCTCAGCCAGCCTTCTTGTCTTGACAGCTGGGAAGTTAGTCATTGCCAAATCTAACCAGCGTGTCATTGGCCCTCTGTGCCATCTCAGGTTTCTGGGTGGGACCCCATGGAATCCTTGGGCCCTGAACAGAACCCTGGGGAGCTGTGCAAATGGCCAAGGGGACTATCCATCGCTGGCATCTCCTCTACTCCTCACAGCAGAGCCCTACAAAGCCTCTGCTGTGGTGGGGAATGGTACAGCTTGCACTTGAACTTGCTCCTTTTCCTCAAGCCCAAAATCTTTGCATTCATCTCCTTGTCCTAGAATTTATAATGTCAAGTCAACGTTGACGTTCTTGTAACCCTTGATATCCTTAAACTTGTTGCTCCTCAGATTAGCTTGGATCTGCCTTTGGCCACTCCTGAAGGGGACAGTCTTTAGAGTGATGCTGGCCTTGTGTTGCGGTTTGAGGACTCCAATCCTGCAGCACAGAAAGGACAATGTCAGGAAACTGCAGGCATTGTAACCGCCCTGAAGCCCTTTTCCACTCAGCAAGGTGGACTCCCCCTTCCTAGTGTTCTCAGAGCCTGGCGTGGGAGCCCATGTCCAGAAAAGATAGCACTGACCCCAGGATAAGAGAGAAGAGAAGCCTGACTACCCCCAGCACTCACAAGACTCTCTGCTGTTTCTTGAAGAAACCACTTCCTTCCACGGTCAGCACACAGTCTGCAACTTCCTCTGAGAGAGGGTTTGAAAATATCACCTGGATGGCGAGTGGCTGGTTCACAATGGCTGTTCCTAGGACCTAAGTACAGAAATCCAGAGGAGAGGAAGGAGCAGAAAATTAGTCTCATTCTTCAATTCACCAAACTCTCATGGAGAGCATCGTTCCCTGGCTCTGTTTCCTGAAGAGCTGGATTTCCATGGCCTGTGTCTTTCCAACTATGGGTTAAAACCAACTTAATGGGCCCTGGCTAGTGTGGCTCAGCTGGTTGGAGGAAAATCATTCCCTAAACCTAAAGGTCATGGGTTTGATTCCTGGTCAAGGCACGTGCCTAAGTTGATGGGTTCAGTCACTGGTCCGAGCACGCAGAGGGGCAACCGATGTTTCCCTTTCACATCAATGTTTCTCTCCCTCTCTCTGCCCCTCCTTCCTCTCTCTCTAAAGTCAATAAGCATATCCTTAGATGAGGATTAAAAAAACAACAACAACTTAATGCAGTCATTAATAGTAATAAAATGCAATTGAGGAGAAGTATCAGTGTATGTCATATAAGATATTGTTATGTGATACTTTTGCTTCATTTATGCTTGTATGAATGCTTGTAAAGTATTTTACATCACTCAACGCCGTGTATGGAAAAGTCTAATACACTGGTAATCTCCAGCGATGTTTCCTCTGTTCCAAGGATTATCTCCAAGTGTAAAATAATCAAAAACTTTCAAAGGGTTCTCATACATAATCTGAGTAGATAGACTATTCTTTGGCAGTTTTTGTTCCTTTTTATTGCAATTCTGCCCCATTGCTTCCCTCTCTCTTATCATATCTGGCTCATTTCTTTTATTGAAGAGTTTATCCAGGGCTGTAGAGACAAGCAAGTAGCCTCAGCAAACCTGGAGGCACTTTTGGAAACCCTTCCTAAATCAGAACAGCTCCCCAACCCCAGGGCTGGGCTTGTCAGATGCACGCCACCAGGGGGCACCACAGGCTCATGTGGCAGGCTCCAGGAGGCTGCTTGGCCTTGGGGAGGTTGCACTGGAAGGAAGGGACCCACAGAACGTCAGAGCAGGAGGTGTCCCCAGAGGCCCTCTGGTCTAACCCTCTCAATTGACAGTTCGAGAAGCAGGGGCCTAGGGGTTTGTCCAAAGGTGCACAGTCGGACAGCGTTCTACCCCTTCTCAGGTCTCTACCAGTTGAGCTATGTTGACCCTGGGGAAGGCCAACAGTGGGAGGTAGCACAAGAGAGGGACTTCTCCATGGCCACTGCTAAAGGTCCACCCTTAAGGCATCTAATGGTGCAAGAGGATGGAAACATCACCCAGTGTTTTCAGATAGATCTCCCAATCCAGGTGGGAGATGCCTGGGAGCACCAGAAGAGGCAGAGGACAGGAGGGGCCACTCTTCAGAGTAGGCTCTCAGAGGGCTCCACCCACTGCAGCTGATCCCAGGAGCTCCCAGGCCACCTGCGGGGATCTTGCCTACATTAATCATGATGGCAGGATACACTAAGGTGAGGATCTTGTCCACCAGGATCTTCTCCGGACTGCTCTTCTCTTCTACCAGGGCGCAGATGCGAATCAGCTTGTCTGTTGACAGGAACTGGCTGTACTGGGAATAGGGGATTTGGCAGGGATAGGTCTTTGCTGGGGAGAGAACACAAGGGTAAGGTGAGACTGCTGGGAAAATCAACTGGGCCTGGCGGGTATACAAACCCTGAATTTCAGGGGACTCCTGAGAGGAGGAAGCCGACATGTACTGAGCCAGTGAAGTGGGTACCAGGCGTTCGGATGGAGAGACTGAGAAGTGGAAACCTTGCCCAAGGCTATTCTGCTGACAAATGGATGAGCTGAGACTCTAACCAAAGCTTGGATGGCCTCATAGCTCAGGTTTCCCCCGCTAAACCGGGCTGCCTTCCTCGGGGGAGGGAAGGAAGGGTGGGAGGAAGACGAGGAACAGGAGGCAGAAGGAAGGAAGGGAGGGGAAGAAGAGGAATCCATGCCCGGGAAGATGGTGTCACAGAGGTCTGCCCCGCAACCCTCGCTGGCTGACGGACCCCACTGTATGTGCACAGAGTCCCCCCACCTTTACCCAGAGCCCATACCTTCTTCAGGGAAGAGCTTGATGAAGGCTGTGTCCTGCCAGAACGGGGGCAGGGGGCTCCCATGATGCAGCAGAGACTGAGCACTCAGGTTCACCTTGAGGTCCTTGAACTGGAGAGACAAGTTGAGGGCCAAAAGGACAAAGCTTATGTCCTGGCCCATGTTGGGTGGATCGAGCAGCTGGAATTTCAGGGAGACCTGGATAACATTGCTGGGCCGAAGGGAAGGCGTGTCCAGGCTCCGAGACCTGTCCTGGCTCCGGTGCATGGGCCTGGAAGACGGTGAGTCGGCTCGGTAGTGACCTTGGGACCCTCCAGTCTTCAGCTTCTGAAGAGCCTTCAGAAACACTTGCCTCTCCTGGGGGGAGCCTGGGAGGACAGAGGCGGCACAACCTGTGGGCCAGGCTGACCCAGGGGCTAAGCCATGGCTGCGTTCCTTTCCCAACAGTCCCCCCAACATTGCAGGGTTGTTAAAACCCCCATTACCAACAACAAACATTCCCTACCACATCAGGTGCTTCCTAAATGTCAGGCTCTGTCGAGCACGTCACTCCTTTCATCCTCACATCAACCATGAGAAAGATGTACTACTATTATTCTCTATGCAGATGTGGACTACGGGGCTCAGGGAGGTCATGTCCGTTGCCCAAGTCACAAAACTTGCAAGGGTCAGAGTCCAGACGGAAACCAAATCTGCCCGATTCCAAAAAAAAAAATCTGTGCTCGTGACCAATAGGCTATCATGCCTTCCTTCCCCATGGGAACGATGAAGGCCCACAAATGTGGAGAATAAGACTTTTAAAGACAACAGAGCATGATGTGATTTCCTGTTCCAGCCCCAAATTGTTGGCCAGGTGGAGACTAATTTCCGGAAACCAAGAGACTGAGAAGCCAGTGAGGGGGAAGAAAAAAGAGAAAATTCCATCAATGCTGAGTTCCCAGAGCTCGCAGACCTTGGTGCTAGGGAGGCACTTTGGCCAGGAATTGCAGGAATATTCACTGTGTTATCCTAATAATCCCAGCAGCTGCCTTTCCTGAGCACTTACTGTCTGCAGGGCCCAGCTCTGCCCCTCTAGTGCATCCCCACAGTCTCCCCAAGCAGAAGCCACTTTTGGCCTCTTGCTCTGGGGGGTGTTCTGAGTTCTGTTTCAAGCAGAAGAGGAGCTTGAGACACTGGTTTCAGGGACCCAGGGAGGTGTGGATCAGGCTTAGCTCATCTGTGGTTTGCTCCACCCTCAGATCTTGTCAGGCTGGGTGGGAGGGGACAGAATACTGCCTGGCTGAGCATCACATTCAGGAATATAGCTCCGGACCCTCCAAGTTCACAGGGGAACCCCGTGGGCCTTGTGGCAACTGCTTTCCATTGCCGCACCCACATCACCTGGGCACTTGCCATTTCAGTGCCCACATGTCCTAATTTCAAACTCTAGCATCTGCTACTCTTTGCCTGAGGCTTTCTCCACCATCAGAGTGGACTCTGCCCTTGCATGGGGCAGGGCAAAAGTACTAGGGAATTTACACACACACCCCCCCGCCAGGAGCAGCCCTCAACCCCTGCACAACAGGAGTTTGTAGATAAATAACAGCCCCTCGCCTCTTGGGCAGGATAAATCTAGGGTGTTGTTCTACAATCTACACCGAGTCCCTGATAGGGTGGCCAGATTTAGCAAATAAAAATACAGGGCCATACCATTTGAATTTCAGATTAGCAACAAATAATTGAGGGCATGGTTAGACTAAAGCATTATTCTTCCTGTACTTTCCCTGGCAACCCCACTGGTAGAGCTCCCCGGCAGGACTGAGCTCCAGCTGCCCACCGTGCTAATGGGCTTGATGAGGCACCTGCATAGCTTCGTCCCCTTCCCTGTCTCATTGCTCACTCTCCTTCCTTCCAGTAGTTCCTGGATTGCCTCACAGAAAAACCACTTCTACTTGAATCCTTGCCTCAGGATCTGTTTCTGGGCACCCCAACCAAGACAACCCCAGAGGAGAGGGTTGGGGAGGGATGGACGGTACCTTTGAGCCGTGTTCAATGCTTGTCTCTTGCTGTGTAGCCCATTCCTGGGCTTGGACTCTGGCGCTTCTCTGTGTTGGCCCTAAAGGCCCACATAGCCAAACACAGACACCCACTTGCCAGCACTCCCAGCAATTGCTCAGCTACCCACACATTCCTGACCCACCCCTGTTCAGATCTTGCCCCTCACCCTGCTTCTGGCCCTCACGGACTGGATAATTTTGCTTGGTTCCCTAGTGATCAAACCTGGTGGTTGGTCTTCCTCAATTTCCAGGCATTAGTCCCCAGCTGACTAACTTAGCTGACCCTTGGCCCCTTCTGGCTTGGGTAAGAAGCTCCTACTGGGTCTCCCATATTCCCAAACCACGCTCTGTAGGGGGTGGGCATGAGAGTGAACACATGGTCTTATATTAGCCTCGGTGCTGGCTGGTGATCTGGCCTGGCCTCCAAACACTCGATAAAGCACAGTAAATTAAATAATAAGTTAAATAAAATGAATTTAATTAATAAGAAAGAGTTTACTAAATCACCAGCCATCTTCACTGGGAGGTCGAACTTTGGGGAAGACAGGGATGAGGAATTCTTATCCTGTTGGTGAGATGCCTGTCGATGGCCCTATAGTCAACGTGAACATCTGTGGAGGGTGCTCCCTGGCCTGTGGGATGTGGGGTTGTGGTGAGCATGAGGAAGGGAGGTAACAGGGACACCTCAACTGGGAACTTGAAACAGAAGGGTTGAGGAGACAGCGGACTGGGTCCGGCCCCACAGACGCCCTCCGGTTCCGCAGAGACCTGTTGCAGCTGACTGGGAGGTCCCCTGGGGCAGGGGAAAGGTGCACACAGGATTTAGACTCCGAGGGGGCTGGTTTAGTCATACCTTCTTCGTACTTGTAGTTCTCCGTGACATCATCCCGCTCATCACTGTGGATACTCTTGGTACTGACGAAATTGCCCACAGAATTCGTGTCCCGGTGAAGCCTCTGCTCCTTCCCTCCGTGGATGAGCCAGGACACACAGTCGGCATTCACCATGGAAAAGACGAAGGCCGTGTCGTAGCTCAGATCCACGTCTCCCTCTTTGATGGCTCTGACCGAAGCAGGGCCGCAGCAGTACAGGCCTGAAGGGGAATAGAAGAGCCACGATGGGCCGGGGCCATTGCCGCAGGGACAGGCAGGGACAGGGGCGGTTTCCATGGGAGTGGGCTCTGCCTGTCTTCTCGAGAGCCTCACCGTTGCTCCTCTCTTGAGGCGTGGCATCCAGCACCTGCCAGCCTCCGTATCCAGGAGGGAGGTCCTTCCGGGCCATCCAGCACTCATTCCAGACGTGGAAGTTCCTAAGGGAGAAGCCAGAGGAGTCAGTGCCAGATAAGCTAAGGTAGAGTTTGTAGTGCTCGTGTTCCTTCCGGAGGAAGGCAGGGGACAATGAGCGGGAGGACTGCCAGAGAGAAAGACAGGCTTGGCGCCCCCGGGCCTCCAAACCTCTGTGGGTGAACCGTGACAGCTCTTCCTTGAGTGAGCCTCATTTGCCCTGAAAGGGGCTTTCCTCTATTTGTGAAGAGGGAATGAAGGCTTCCGGAGCCAACCGAAGCCGAAATTCCTCTCTCTCTCTCAGAAGGGTCCCTGGGGCCCTTTCCCGTGTGTGCTGCTGACTCACAAGGCAGCTGTGGTCTTTGTGTCCTTGGGTTGCGGATGCCAAGCTCTGGGACTGGTAAAAGTGGGGGCAGGGGTATGAGAGGACATCAGGTTCGTGGACACACTCCTGCTGGTGGGGATTGCCCTACAAAGGGACAGAGAAGTTGTTTCTCACCAGACAGTGTCCTTCTTGTTCTCCAAAATCCTGCCCGTGTTGTCATAATACTCATCAATGATCAGGTTTCCGTCTGTGTCGTGACCAGAGTCAAAGTTGGTGATCACGCGGGTGGGGATCCCCAGGCACCTCATCACTGCAAAGAGGGCAGGAAATATTTTGGGGCTGTAGATTCAGGAGCTCTGTGCATTCCTGGAGCTGGGGCCCTGGGCCCAGGGAAGTCATTCATTTGGTAACTTCAGGACCAGGCAGGGCCTGTCTAGAGCGCTGGGTTGGTGACACTGCCAACCTTCCTCCCCACCTTCCTGAGCTCCTCTTCCTGGTGTTCACAGAAGACACTCCGCACGAAAGCTGCAGGTTGCTTGATAAGCACTGCCAGGGCCAACAGAAACGCCTGGGCCAGCAGGACGGGCCGGGCACACCTTCTTTGCAAGACTCAGTGGCCTGACTCAACCTCACTTCTCTCCTGACCGTAAATTTTCACCTCCAAACCAAATGGCTGGGATGTTTTCCTCCCTGTGGTAAGGATTGCTGGCTGAGAACGTCAGATTCTTAGGCCAAGAGTCCTTTGGTTTGGACTCCCCTTTTTCTATGGCTGGATCATTTTGGTAGCTTCTCAAGGAAAGCACCACAGATCCAGCCAGGAAGGGAAGGAAATGCGAGTCCGTATCTGGTGGAGAAATTCTGGACAAGAGGCAGAATGTCTTCTTGATTCCTGTAGGAGTAGCCCTTCCCTTTGCCAGCCAACTTCTTTTCTTTGTCCTCTGCCATATTTCTCCCGCTCTGTACTCTTTTGGTGCAATGTACCCCAGTGCATCCTACCGCCAAATGCCCTGGTGATCCTTGCCCCCTTAAGTCTAACAGTGACGGTCCACCCAATTCAATCATAATCATAATATAGTATATCTACCAGCAGACATGGTGTTATTTTACATACATTATGCTCAGGACAACTCTACACTGAAGCTGCCGTTAGGATTCCTGTTTTACAGATGAATTAGAGGCTAAGAAAAGTTCGCTTACCCTGACCAAAGCCACACAGCTAGGAAGCGGCAAAGCTATCCCTCAAATCCTGGTTTTACTGCTAAGCTTGTACTCAATTCTGAGTCCGTCCTCCAGTATTACACACACAGCTCAGCATTCTAGCATTTTCACATCATTACATATCTCAAACATTTTCCCCGTGCTATCAAACATTTGCCAGAAGCAAGATTTCTAGTGGTGGTTATTTTTAGATATTTTGTCGGTTTCCATTTTCTCCCCATTGTAAATAATGCTATGATAAACATCTTTATAGAGCAGTATTTTTTTCCTCCCTTGGGACAGATTCCAGCAGGTAAAAATGACTGAGTAAAAAAAGGTAGATATTTCTGAGGGATCTTCATACATGCTACTGTCATTTTTTTTTAATGTTCATAATATTTAGTCTAAATATTTATTTAGAGTAAACATTTAATCGCTTATAGAGATTTCAGCTGGGCTCCTTCTTATACTTCAGCTCAAAGCCTCTCCCAGGCTACGCTGTGGACACACCCCTGGATGTAGCCCAGGACAGGGAGGAGAGAAGCCCAAAGGGGAACCTGGAGTTCTCCTTGGAGTGGCAGGTCTGTGCAGGGCAGAGGAACAGGGCTGGGAGTGGGCAGAGCTGACAAGCGAGTTGTAGGTGGAGGTGACCCAGGATGGCCTCAGAGGGGAGGGTGAGGGTTAGAAGGGCTGTCACTGAAGGAATGTGAGAGAGGAGTGATGCAAGAGCACTCAAGTGACTCCAGAGTGTTGCATGGGCCAGGATTTATGCCAAAGTTACAGTCAGATGGGTGGATGACACTTATGGTAATAAGAGAACGTGCCATGGAGAGGAGGGTAGGCAGAGCAGGGAGCAAGCCTCCATTCTCACCCTGATGATGAGTTCAGGAACAGCCACTTGAAATGTCAGTGCTGTTGTCAACTCCTGCTCACTGTGGCCGGACAGGCACAGAGTAGATGCCCGATCATGTTGGAAGCGTGCTGTCTTTAACCCATGAACAAGGTTTCTGCAGACTGTCACTCCTGATGATCCCCAGTTTGACATGAGACTGGGGTGACTCTTTCACTGATAATTCTGTGGGAGCTGAGTCACTTGTAAAAGAGAAGCCCACGGGGGTGTATTTGTGTGCGTGCACCCAGAGGCATACGCAGTCACACTGTGATACTTGAACGAAGGTAGACAAGATCTCAGAGTCAGGAAAGAACTAAAGAGTTCCCACGGCGCATTGCACAACACCACACTCCCAGCATGAATCGCTGTATCTCTTTACTTAGCTGTTTAGCACTTTTTCGGTGACAAGCATCAGGCCCTTGCTATGAACCAGGCAGTGAGTTAGATGCAGAGTACAAAAAATGAAAGACATTTCTGCCCTCCGGGGGGGAAGCTTCACTTCTGACAGGTGGTGGACGCTGTCCTGTTGGGGCATTAAAACACGAAGTCTGTTCCAGGACTGGCCATGAAGGCCTCTCGCCTGTCCTTCCCCTCCACCACTACCCCTGCCTCCCCATGAAGGAATGTAGCTCCAATTTTATAAGAGAAATTAGTGGAAAGGTAGAGTTCAATTTATTTATTTATTCAAATTCATTTGGCCAACTTTGCTACCATACTTCCATGGCTTATACGGAAGAATAGAGTCAAAGCCCCAGCTAACAAAGTCAAGGTAATTGCATTTAAATATGATCATTTTTAAACATCTTTTCATTTCTCCCTGGTTGTATTAAGCTTCCAAATGGTAAAAGTACCACTTCCTGCTCCTCCTCCCATGATTTTAATTGTTTCTCATAGCAAGAAGGCTCGGTTTTGTAGATATGTCATCACGAGGTCATATTTGAACTATTCTCTCTTTGTCTGCAACAACAATGAAACTTAAAACTGCTCTAAAAAATAAAGCCTATTTTAAAAATTACAGGCATGTAAAGAAGCAGGAAAATATCATAATCGTGAAAAATTTCAATCAATAGAACTAGATCCAGAAACGACAGAGATAATGGAACTGACAAGGATCTTAAAACAGCTATTTTAAATATTATAAATATGCTCAAGAGACAGTAAAGGAAAACATGATATAATAAGAAAATGGAAGATAAAGAAAAGGCCCAATGAAACTTTTAAAGGTGAAAAATACACCCTGGCTGGCACGGCTCAGTGGGCTGAGCACCAGCTTGTGAACCAAAAGGTCACTGGTTCGATTCCCAGTCAGAGCACACACCTGGGTTGTGGGCCAGGCCCCCAGCCGGGGGCGGGAGAGACACAACCATTCTCCCCCTCCCTTTCTCCCTCCCTTCCCATCTCTCTAAAAGTAAATCAATAAAATCTTTTAAAAAATAAAGGTGAAAAATGCAATCTATAAAACAAAAAACATGCTGGGCAAAATATTGCACAAAGATAATAATATACTTCTTATGAGCCCACCTCCAAATACAATGCTACATATTAAACACATCAAAATGTTTCCTTATCATGGGGGGAAGCGATGGAAGTGGGTTACGAGATAAATGGGGGAAGTATATTTTTTAAAACGAAGGGCCTGAAGCAGACCTATTATGATAAATGCCATGACATGAGGAATATGATTAATTTAATCCTAAACACTCCGAGGAACAAAAGAAGGAAATAAACTAAAAAAGTGGTAGAGAATATAGGTAACTGGAGTTTGGGGGATGGCTGGAAATACCTTTTAAACCAGAACCAGCCAGGACTTTGGAGCCTGAGAGGCAGAGATTAAAACACTATGAGACTAATTATAATAACTGATGCTTACGTAAAACTAAACGCGAGCCAGGCATCTTTCTAAGTGCTTGACATATGTTAACCCACAACCCCGTGAGGGAACATTCCATACGATCCTTGATGCCCCATAAATCCATGGAGAAAAATGGTGGATTTGTGTTTAAGACAAAGGTTGAGGCAAAATAACACACCAGGGCCTTGGCTGAGGTTCCTTCTTTGAGAGGAAGGGGCTCGGTAAAAACAATGAGGACAAGAATTATTGTATTGAAATGAAGGTCATAAGGTACTTTATAGTGAAAAGAAATCCTAGATTAGTTTTGGGTGAAGAAAGGAGGGTCCAGCCCTAAGCACTCAGGCTCCTCTTCACGTCATTTCCCACCCTGACCCAAGGGCCCAGGGCCCCACTTTACAGAGGAGGGGGCGATGCCACATGGACCTGCTCACAGTCACAAAAAAAAAGTTGCCTGCTTTCAGGCAACAGGACGTTCAAGTCCCCTGACCCTCAGCTCCTCACTTCTGCCCTCACCCCTACCCCAGGCACTTGTGGGCCGGAGCCTACCAGGCCCAGGCCCATTTCCAGGATGCCTGACTTTAAAAAAACCTTTATCGAAATAATTCACATACTATAAAACTCACCCTTTCTGAGTATGCAGTTCAGTGGCTGGTGGTATATTCACAGATTGTGCAACAGGTCCCACTGTCTAATCCCAGAGCGTTTCATCACCTCAGAAAGAAACTTCACGCCGACCAGCAGTCACTTTCCATTCTCCTCTGCAGCCACCCCCGCCCCGCCCCCACCGCCCCGCGCCAGCCCCAGGCAATCACTAATCCACTCTGTCTCTATGAATTGGCCTCTTCTGGGCATTTCACATACATGGAATCATACAGTAGGTGGCTTTTAGACACCTGGCTTTGGGGAGAATCTTCAGGCAACAGGACATCATTGTCCCCTCTGTTCCCTTGTCACAGTGCAAGGCTTCCAGGCTGCTTCACAGACCTCAGCCAAGGGCTGACGGGCCTGGCCTTGTCACCAGGAGTGGATGTCCAGAACGGGAAAAGCCTGGTGACTGAGAGCTGTGGGGTAGCTGGCCCTGAGCGCAGGAAGGGTAGGCCAGGGGCTTCTCTGAACTTCTCAGAGTGACAGACAGCTAAATGGATGTCAAGGAAATAACCCATCGAAAAACTGTAGCTCTAGCTTTGTGCATCTGAAGCCTTGTTTCTGTGATTTTTCTTTAGGAACTTGAAGTCAGGAGGTTCCCATTTAGAAAGGCAATACTGGGAGACGGAGCTGCTGGGGGGAGAACGTATTTCTGACAAGAGTCACTTGGTCACTTTTAAGCCTCAGTTTTTTCATCTGTGAAGTGATGGTGGTGAGAGCTACCCTGCGTGTGGTTGTGAGGATTAGAAAGAGTGAAAGTGCTCAGAATGTGCCTGAAGCACAGGGATGCCGGATAAATGGCAGCTGCTAAGAACGCCTGCGCAGCATATGGCCCAGTGGTTAGAGCATACCAGACCTGGACGTGCGATCCGCCCCACCACTCGGCTTCCTCATCTGCGGAACTGAGATTGACGGTAGGACCTGCTTCATAAGGTCACTGGGAGGATCAAGTGAGGCTACCCTAGCGAATACTGACCTCTCGCTGTAGCCAGGCTGTAGTCCAAGAATTCTCCGTGCATGAGCTAACTCAATCCTTTCAATAACCCTCTGAGGTAGGTACTATTACTTTCCCCATCATATGTCTGAGGAAACTGAGGCACATGTCAAGTGACTCGCCCAAGGTTACTCAACCAACTAATGTCAGTGCTGGTATTTGAACCCAAGCAGTCTATCTCTGGAGCCCACATGCCTCAACATTACCCCAAGCTGTTAAAGTTTTAGCACAGTTCCTGACACAAAAGAAGTCTTCAATAAACACCAGCTATTGGGATGGTGAAATAAGAATAATGCTTTGGCAACTGAGTTGGGTTAAGGAATTTGATAAATCCCTAACTTTTATTGGAAGACAGAGACCGAGTCTTACCCATTTTTTGTATCCAAAAGAATTTGAAACACTTAGCATAGAATAAGGGCTCAATAAATAGCCCTTGTTTATTGAATGAGTGAATGAGTTTTTAAAACTGATATATTTATTAATATACGGCACAGTAGCCCTTTTGGGGAAGACCGGTGGTGACTGAACTGCAGTTGGACCCACTGCAGCCCACATTTGACCCACTTTGCCCACCCTGTTCTTCCTAGGTCACTAAAGGGCTATTATTCTCATAAAAGTTTTAATTGGCCTGCTCTGTTGCACAATCTCCATTCGTTCCACCTCTGTCTTCATTCGGTTCCAGACAACCACACCCAAACCCCTGGCCCTTTCCTTTTACACACACAGACACCTGGCCCATTAGACTCAAGGGTGTTTCCGTGCACAGGAAGACTCCCTCTCTATCGTGCACAAACAAGATCGATCCATCCTCTGCCTCTCAGTTTTGTGCCTCCTCCCTGGGTGATTCAAACATTCCAGTTTACCCATATGTCTGTGACTCTGGGCATCAAAGCTGTCAGGTTACTAGTTCCTGACAGCTGTGGGGGGAGGGTTGGGGGTGGAGGGATCAAACCAAAAAGGAAAAGAACTCATGGACATGGACAAGAGTGTGGTGATTGCAGGGCGGAGGGGTAGAGGTGGAAGAGGGTATAAAGGGGATAAATGGTAATGAAAAAATACAATAAAATGAACAATTAAAAACAAACAAATGAACAAACCCAATTCAGGGGTCCTTTGAGCAATCAAAACATCCAACACAAGCTGGGGCTGTGCAGTCTCAGGGGAAGAATAACCCAGGATCCCTTCCTCGCCAACCCGTGTGAAGTCACTGTCTGTGGGTGTTGACAGAAACCTCCTGTGCACCTGGACAGAGGCCTGGCCTTTGCTGGGCAGCCCGGGGCTCTCTAGGCTTCCTCCAAGATCCGGAGGCTGGGCCCAGCACACACATGCACACAGACTGCACCAGGCTTTATCTTATAGGGGATTTCTACACAAAAGGCCTCAGTCCTCAACAAAGCCAAGTTGTAGGCAGATCAGGCCTCCCTGGATTGCAGTAGAGAGTGCTCTGAGTGAAAACCGTACTTGGCATCTTTCCCCAGGTAACAATAATAACTTCCTGATTGTGACCCTAGTCGGGTACATGGATACGCATGCCGAGAGGCTGAGAGCTGGCGTAGGCATGGGGGGCAGGGCGATGGTGAGGAGCAGGAGCAAGAGTTTGGCCCTGGGTGAGGCGGAAGACCCACTCCTGCTACTTGCAGTGTGTGACTCCTTTCCTGGTGTCGGTTTCCTCAAAATTCACTCCCCACTTCCTCTGCTTGCTCCTCTTGCCACATGAAACCAACTTCCGTTTGCCTTCTTTTCTGTGTACCTATTTTCTAGCTTTTCTTCTACTAACGTTGTATCTGCTCTGTACCTGAAAAGCTGATCTACCGTTTCACCCCATCCCCGGATTCCCTGGCCTGCGCCAGGCCTTTAGCACCTCTGAACTTGTGACAACTCCAAATTCAACGTCACTGTACTTTGGCTACCATCTTGCTCTGGCCCCATGGCCCATACCACTGCTTAGAGATGCACATTCCCTCTCGTTTGAACATCTTCATTAAGCCCATTTTTTGTGCTCATTGGTTTGTAAGTTTTCTAATTACTTATCCTCTCATCTCATTCCTATCTTGCACTGGGCAATTTCCAGCCAGCCTCCTAGGAATATTCTGTTAGGTTGTCCATGCTCAGAAGAAGGGAAGGGCACCAGGTTCTGGGAAGTGTGTGATTTCTACCTCAAAACTATCCTCTGAAATAAGCGCAGATATGTGAGGCCTGTGGTTCTTGATGATGTATTTTTTGCTGGAAAGGGCTTCCTTCTAAATGTCCCTTGGTGGGAACTGTGTGAGATGGGGACAAAAACTATAGAGAGCTAATACGTGAGCCATTGCACTTTCTGTTAATTTCATGGGGACCTGTTTACTCCCTACCTGTGCACATGATGGCTGCAAAGACCCAGCACTGCCCGTAGCGCACTGGCTGGCAACCTGTGGTGTGCCACTGTTTCAGGATGGTCACGCTGCCAGTCCACTCCGCAGGGTTGGTGCCGTCCGAGTAATTCTCACTCCATTTGCCATTAAGCACCCCATTGTCGTCATTGCTATTGATCTGAAGAGAAGTCACATATAGAAGAATTAGAAGCCTCCTTTTCCTCAACAAAAATGTAAGGCCCATGGGCCTGAGTCACAGCGGAGGTGTTAGTCTCACTTTACCCGGGAACTTCTAGACCAGCTGGGGAAGGGGTCAGGATGTGAAGCTGGCAATTAGCACTTGTACTCCACTGTTAATTAGTTTATTATTCTATTTCTACACACTCTCTCACTCCTCTTCACCCCATCCCCTGCAAAGGTACAGCTTGGCTCTGATAGCTTTGAAAAATAGTTCAGAGCAAAGAAAATTTAGAAACATTAAGACCATTTCACAAACTAGAGCTACACTCAGCCTTTCCCAGAACATGCAATTTGGAATTAATAGAAGGATGACCCACTCCCAGCTATTTCAGAGCTCAACTGAGAAAACCTGTTAGCCATATTCTTTCATCAGCCTTATCCAAAATGGCTTTGAAAGAGGGCCTGTGCCTCTCGACTCTTCATTCTCCCATTGCCAAGGGTGGGGGCGGGCAACGGTGAGTGGTACAGCTTCCTCCCTCTCAGACATGCTTTGGGCGGGCAAATCCAGACCCGATCTCACCATGGCACACACCACTCTGCTGACGTAGACAGGACTTCCCCGAAGGGCACAGTCTGTGGCTGGGTCATTCTGGAAGTTCAGGCTCTTGTCTAGCAACTTCAGGCAGATGTCTATCATATTGTCTTCAAACTGCAAGGAAATATGCAGAGAGGCAAGGCACCCATCCTCGCCACATGTAGATATGGAAAGAAATACATAAGCCACCCCACCCAGCTCTCCAGTGGAGTGTGCGTGTGGAATACAAACCCATTTGGAAGGTAGCTGCATCCAGCAGCGCAACCATGAACTGCCTCCTGGGCAGGCGCAGGGTCTCAAAGCCCTGGGGTCACAACTCACCCAGTTTGTATGCCCTGCAAGTCAAATCCCTGGAGCTTTTTCTAATGTGTCTGACTGGCTGAAAAGTCTGTTTCTCTCTCTTCTTTCCTCAGTCTCCACACTCTTGTATCTCATGGGACGTTCTTGCTAAAACCACATTGCCTCATCTTCTACCCCCACCTGCTGACCCAGATCATCACTGACAGTTACTGCTAAGTAACTGTGATTCAGTGGGGTTGTATTCTGAATAATAGCATGTCAGTTATGGACACTTGCCACCCAAGGTAGGCTGACTCCTCCAGGCTTGGTGTGAATGCCACGTGTTCCGAGGCCTTCCCCTGAGCCCAGGCCTACTTTAGCTTCAGAGCCCCGGCTACATCTCTACTCAACAAGCTCATTTATAATGGTGTAGCCAAGGTCTGTCTTCCCTGCCTAAGTATATGCTGTCTCTTTCCAGTTTTTCTGGAAATCTACACCTCAGATCTGGCACAGTGCTCAGCACATAGTAGGGCCCCTGAGCATCTTTGTTGAAACGGAGTCAATGAATGCATCGATTTCCATGTACCACTGGGCAACAAATAGGATGAGGAGGCTCTCTGACCCACTTTCCCCAGGGGGCAGTCTGATCAGTTCACTTTTCTGCTTTAAAATGTTCAAAGGTCCCTCTGGCCTACAGAATCAAAGCTCTAACCTCCTCTACAAGATATATAAGACCTTCCCTGATCCATCTGGCCTTCTTCCACTTCTCAATACCCTCTCCCTCAAACAACGCCAGATTCCTCGTAACCCCTGCAGCAAGCCAAACTGTTTCTTTCTCACCTTTGTGTCTTTGCTCACCCTTCCCTCTGCCTGGGATATTTTCCCCCACTTTCCTTCTCTTGGCTAACTCAGTTAAAGTATCCCAACTTCCAGGGAGCTTTCCTGACAACCCCACACCCAACGAGGTACTCTTCCTCCAGGCCCTCAGAGCACCCTCTGCCTGTCTGGCAATCTTTACCTATCACACTGCATGATAACTGGCCTGTTTATGTGACTGAGTCCACACTTCGCTGTGGGCTCAGGGACAGTGTTTTTCTCACTTTTATATCTCTGGCACCTAGAGCCCTGCCTGGCAATGAGCAGGCATTCAATATATGCTCATTGAATAAGGGAGAGAGGGGGAGGACCCAGGAGAAAGCAGGAACTCTTCACTTCCGTCCCTCATAGATGACAGAGCTCCTGCCCAGGGACTTCCTAGGATCCCAACCCAACCACGCTGAGTGAGGGGTTGGGAATGTCAGCTGGGGCCAGTTTTTGTCTCACCTTGACCAAGCCCACCTGGGGGACCTAGGCTGGGTCCGAGGCCACATGTGCCAAACAAGTCCAGGAGAGGAGGTCACGTCAAACTGAAACAAGGCCCCACAAGCACCCCCAGGATTTCCCAGGTGACACCCCTCTGACAATGTTCCAGCGCTGGGGTTCAGCCTCACGAGCCCCCTTTCTGGCTGTGGACTTCCTGGAGCATCTGCTAGAGGCTGAGCTTTACGGACAGGCTTTTAGCAAGACAGGAGTTGTAGAGCATTGAGATTAATGTGATGTTATTTTTACAAATAAAATCACATATTTTAGAATATGTGTGGAAAACAAAATGTAGAGGAACATACACCACACTGGACACACAGTTAACAAATGAGAAAACCGGCACCATCACGGCCATTGCCACCGCTGTTCTTTCATCCTGACCTTCAAACTCAGTGGAGTTCCTGGGTGGGTGCCTTTCTAACCATGTTGCCCAAATCAGGCATGATCGACAAAGAATACCTTCCAACTCTCTATGGCTGCTCCCCTAGCTCCCTGGAGTCACATCTCACAACTTCATGGTACCATTTAGCTCCCATTCGTCAGCAGTTCTGGCTGAACCTTGCATGAGGGGCACCCTCCCACCACTCCTCCTGGTTCCCTCTCACTTGGACGGGCCATGGGTGGGGCTGAGGCTCACCTGTCCATAGTTCCAGGGGCAAGGGTGGATCCAGTTCTTGTTCCCTTGGTAGATGAAGCCATAATCGTTCATGACATACTCCTGCCTCTGGGGCTCACTCTCCAAGTAGACAGTGTCCCCTAGGAATCAAAGTAGGAGAACACAAAGCAGAAAAGTCATCTTGCCCTTCCTGCCCCATTCTTACCCCCAGAAGGCTTGGAAACTCAGCTCTGAGGAGGGCACCGGGTGACACCAAGAGGGGCAACAAGACCTACTCTCTACCATTCCTCAACACCAGCAACAGGCGCAAGGTGAACATGAGATGGAAGAGGAAAAATTTGCCTTTGATTGAATTTCTTGGTTTGCAAAGCACGTTTACATCCTAGCCCCATTTTAAGATTGAGGAAACAGGCTCCGAGTGATGAATAACTTGCCCAAATCACACCTAAGTACAGGGTGAAATCTGAACTCAGCCCATGTGACTGCATGTTCTGTGCTCTTTCTGCCATACTCAATCCTGGTTGGAAAAGAACAAACCAGAATTTAGGGGTTGGCATTGACCTCATCATTCCTTTTGTAGGGCACAAGCTTTAAAAGAGAAGAATCCACCAATATCCTCTTCTTTCTTGCATCTCAGGGGGGCCTTCAGTACAAGCCTGCAAACCACAGCCGGGGGGGCCAGGAGGTAGGGAGTGTGTGTGTGTGTGTGTTTGCTTGTTTGTTTGTTTACGTGGCAGGGCCTCTGCATCTGGCCGAAGGGTAAGAGTTTCAGCCATACAATAACAGGGCAGTGAAAGGCGGTTAGAGACATTAGAACATAGCCAGGCTTCTGGGTTCTGGCACAGCTCAGCAGGCCCCTTTGAGATAAGGGTGGTGAAGGAAGAATGAGAGGGAGGAAGGAAGAGGAACATCCTCTAAGTCAGGAGTGAGAATCTGTTGAATTTGGCCTCTACCGCAAATCCCACCAGACCCATTCTTTACTCTCAACTCTTTCTTCCCTCTTCCTACACTTCTCTCCCAGCTTGTCTTTCATTCTGCCCATAATGTGCAGTAGGTCTAGGTACCTACCTCCAGGTAGCTCTAGAGAACAGGGATTGTGCCACAAGTGATGCTGGGATATTCTCTGTAGCTTTGTTTGTCTAAGACAAAAACTAGAAACAGCCCAAATGTTCATAAATAGGGAACCAGCTAAAGACATTTGATGCATTCAAATGGTGGAGAAATTGTAGCTGTTAAGAAGAATGTACTGATAGGAAAATATGTCCAAAGTTGAAGTTTTAAATGGAAAAAGAAAGCATTCTATGTATTAAATAATCCCATTCATGGTATGTATTATATAATCCCACACACATACATATATATGCAATAAATACATATTTGATTAAGACAGAACATTTTGTAAGGCTACACAAGAAAATGTTAACAGGATTTGGAGATTGGCATGGGATAAGGTTTGACTTTTCATCTTTACTTTCTTTTTTGTTTGTTTTGTCCTTTACTTAATTTCACAATGAAAAACTCGAGTTAACTTAAAAATGTATGATAAAGGTAAATTTTAACAGTGGTCATACTTAATTGTAATAGTTTTCCTTTTAAGTAAAGATGACTTGGTTCATAATTTAACACTCTAAGTAAATAAATAGCAAATTCCCTCTGCCCTGCTTTTTGGTGTCTGGGAGCAGATGCTGAGTGCATGGAGTTGGGGAGGTTTGTGGCTTCCCAGAGAGCAGGATTCTAGAGATCCTTGATCCTGGCTCTCTGTGGCATTGACAAAGGGACAGAGACAGGGACTCCCACAGAGCCACCCTGCCTTACCTGAGCACCAAGGATTGAAGAGCAGAATGAATTCCCCGAGCTGGTAGGCCGTGACAGACCCTTCGAAGGAGTCAATGTGAACCTTCAAGAGGTACCGACCCACAGCCGCCGTGGGAGGGGCACACAGGCTCACCTCCAGGGAGGTGTCCCTGTTGGTCTCCAGTGAGGCCACCCAGGGGCTGGGGCTACGATGACCTGCCAGGCTGAACACAGCCCGAGTCCCCTTGTCCAAGTCTGGCAGTGGTCCTGGGAGGGAAGCAGAGCTAAAGCCCTCTGAAGTAACCTCCCAGCCCCAGAGAACCATCCCCCCACCGATACGTACACACCCCTGTGTGCCCGCAGGGGTGCTCACCAGTCTCTGCCACGAAGATGATGTTGTCCAGGCCTGGCTGGAAGCCCCGGTTCCTGAAGTACAGAGTGATGTTGAAGGCCTGGCCCCGGCGAACAACGAGGTGGTCAGAGCTGATCTCCTCTGTGTGGTGCTGTACGTTGTTCCAGGTGCTCTGGAAGTCTGTGACAGACAGCTCCAGCCCTGTAATGGGATGGCCAGGGGCAGACAACAGAGCAGGGTTAGGGAGCATGGTCCAGTCTTGGCCACCACTTGCTAGCTGTGCACACTTGAGAAAGAAGCTTAGCCTCTCTGAGCCTCAGTTTCCAAGTCAGTAAATAGAATCCATAATACCAGCCTTACAGGGTTGGTACGAGGATTAAATGAGGCTCCGTGCATGCAAGAGCCTCTTTTTTACTTCTTTCCTCCCTTCCTTCCCTGCTTCTCTAACCCTCTATTCCTTCCTCCCTTACATCCTCCTGGAGGTGCAGGGTTTTCTCTCTCTGTCCAACTCCTTCTGGAGGACTGGTCAAGTCTGGTTGCTCCCTTTAGTCCCATATGCCCCCATATTCAGACCAGCATCCACTCTCTTGAACACAAGTCGAATTTCACTTTCCCCTGTGCCAACATCCAGATCTGGGAGAAAGTGCCTGGGTTAGCTGCTCCGGGGTTAACAGTCACTCAGTTAGCTGCTGTGCCTTTAACAAATTGCTGGCTCTCTGACTACCACTAATGTCATATGCCCAATGCTCTGGGAGTTGTAATGCTGAGGACAGTCAAAGAAAGGCCCACTGCCAGCCTTCTGGAGCTCCTGCTGAGACACAGACTGACCTCACTGTCCTCCAAGTGTACCTCCCTCAGCAGGGATCTGTTTCTGATTTCTCTATGTTTGACCATTGTCCTACCATGGTCCCCAGTCACCTGAGATCACAAATTTGAAATCACAATTGGCTCACCCGTTTTCTCAGTCTATATCGACTCATATGTCATAAGTCCCTTTAGTCCTTCAATTAAAATATTTGTGGTGTCCATCTGTCCCTTTCCACATTAACATAATTGTTCACTCCTAGTGACTGTAACAGCCTCCATCAGGTCTCCTGCTTCCTATCTCTCCACACCACCCACCCCTTAACACATCACCAGATTAGCTTTCCTCAAGACAATTTGATCATTCCATTCTTTTGCTTTAAAAGCTCGGAGATGCCCTCCAACCCACCATACAAAAGGCACACTCCTTAACCTGACATTCATGACCCTTCATACCTGGTCTCAACTTATACTGGCATTCTCACATCTTACCACTCTCATCATGGCTCCTCCTCTCCATCCATCCTGTCTTCAAGCAAATGGAGGCCTCACCGGTCCGTGTATTTTGATCCTGCCATAGCCCCTTTATCTATCAGAATGCCCTTTATCTACCTAACCGAATTTCACCTGTTCTCCAACAACTGTTCAAGACCCACCTTCTTCACGAATCCTGTCCCAGTTGGCCCACTCTTCCTCCCTTCTTTGACTGATCTATAATATAAGGCTGCATCACTCATAGGGAACCCCGACTGTTTAATTGACAAGTTAATATACTCATTTGTTCATTTAAATCAACAAACTTTTACTGAGAGCCTGCTAGTTTTAGTCTCAGCATGAGATGGTCAGATAATTTTGTAGTTGCTTTTTGTCTGACTTCCACCACTAGATTAAAATCTATGAGGACAGAGACCTAGCTGTTTCATCTCAACTGCATTTAAAATTTAAGAAATATAAACCAAAACATTTGACAAAATCTAATATTCTTTCATAATAAAAATACTCAACAAACTAAGAATGGAAGAAACTTCCTCAACCTGATAAAGGGTATCTGTGAAAAACACACAGCTAACACTATACATAACAGTGAAAGACTAGATGCTTTCCCCCTAATATAAAGAACAAGGTAGGGATGTCCATTTTCACTCCACCTATTCTGCATTATACTGGAGGTTTCATTAAGATGGTTATAACAAGAAAGAAGGAAGGTAACAAGTGTTGGTGAGGATATAGAGAAGCCCAAACCCTGATACATTGCTGGTGAGATTGGAAAATGGTGCAGCCACTTTGGGGAGAGCCCAGCAGTGCCTCAAAATGTTAAACACAGAGTTGCCATATAACCCAGAAATTCTACTCCTAGAGATTCGACTCCTATATCGAAGAAATTGAAAACATATGTTCACATAAAATCTGTACATGAATGTTAATAGTGGCATTATTTATAACAGCCAAAAAATGAAAGCTAACCAAAATGTCCATCAGTTGATTAATAAATGAGTCAGAGATGGTATATCCATACAATGGAATATTATTTAACCATGGAAAGGAAAGCTGAATACAAGGTCTATCCAGAAAAAAAATCCAGCCATTGTTAATATAACGAGAACAGCTTACATGACATTGATGTAACCTGGCAGCCAAGGAGACTGGACTGGAATGCACATGCGTGAACAATGACCGCTTCACTGTACTAGTCAGTGGGCCTGGTAGATGCCATTGAGTGAGCGTGTGTACAGTGCAGCTGCTGTATTCAAAACAATGGAGTAAAGTAATGAATCTGCATCAAATTTTGTGTTAAGTTTGACAATTTTTGGCCAAGATGGAGGCATAGGTAGATACACTTTATCTCCTCACACAACCAAAAGGACAACAAGAAATTTAAAAACAAAAAATAACCAGAACTGCCAGAAAATCAAACTATGTGGAAGCCAGATAGCCAAGGAGTTAAAGAAGAAACATTCATCCAGACAGGAGGGGCAGAGAAGGACAGTTAGGGCGAGAAGATATACAGCAAGGCTGTGGCTGGTGGACTGGGTGGTCCCATATTTGCATGAGGATAAACTAAGAGGAACAACTGGGGAGTGAGAGAGATCTCACAACCCAGGGTTCCGGGGTAGGAAAGGAAACCCTTAAAATCTCTACCAGTAAAAACCTGTGGTGGTTGTGGCAGTGGGAGAAACTCCCAGCCTCACAGGAGAGGTCATTTGAGAGACCCACAGGGTCCTAGAATGTACACAGACCCACCCACCCAGGAATCAGCACTAGGAGGTCTCAATTTGCCTGTGGGTAGCACGGGAAGTGACTGAAAGCCAGCCAATAGCTAAGCAAGTGGCATTGTTCCCTTTGGGACCCCTCCCCCACATATAGCACCACAAGGCAGTGACATCGGTTGCTTCATGCTAGTGATTACCTAAGGCTCTGCCCCTCATAACGTAATAGGACCACCGAGAAAAAAAAAAAAGGCTCAAACAATAGAACAATATCAAAGCTCCAAAAATAGAGCTAAGAGATGAAGAGATAGCCTACTATCAGATGTGGAGTTCAAAACACTGATAATCAGAAATGGTGGAGGATGGTCACAAAATGGAGGAAAAAGCGAAGGTCATGCAAAGTGAAATAAAGAAAAATACACAGGGAACCAACAGTGGAAGGAAGGAAAATGGAGCTCAAATCAATGATTTGGAGCAGAAGGAAGAAATAAACATTCGACCACAACAGAATGAAGAAACAAGGATTCAAAAAAATGAGGAGAGGCTTAAGAACCTCTGTCACAACTTTAAACGTTCCAACATCCAAATCATAGGGCTGCCAGAAGGAGAAAAGGACCAAGACATTGAAAGCTTATTTTAAAAAATAATGAAGGAGAACTTCCCCAATCTGGCAAAGGAAATAGACTTCCACGAAGTCCAGGAAGCTCAGAGTCCTGAAGAAGTTGGACCCAAGGAAGCACACACCAAGGCACATCATCATTACATTACCCAAGATTAAAGATAAGGAGAGAATCTTCAAAACAGCAAGAGAAAAGGAAACAGTTATCTACAAAGGAGTTCCCAGAAGATTATCAGTTGATTTCTTAAAAGAAACCTTAACAGGCAAGAAGGGGCTGGAAAGAAATATACAAAATCCTGAAAGGCAAGGGCCTATACCCAAGATCACTCTATCTGGCACAGCTATCATTTAGAATGGAAGGGCAGATAACATGCGTCCCACCTGAAGTAAAGCTAAAGGAGTTCATCATCACCAAGCCCTTATTATATGAAGTGTTAAAGGGACTTATCTGAAAAGAAGATCAAAACTATCAACAGTGAAACGACAACAAACTCACAACTATCAGTAGCCGAACCTAAAAACAGAAACAAACTAAGCAAACAACTAGAACAGGAACAGAACCACAGAAATGGAGATCACATGGAGGGTTATCAGCAGGGAGGGGGAGGGTAAAGAATGGGGGAAAAGGTACAGGGAATAAGAAGCATAAATGGTAGGCAGAAAATAGACAGAGGGAGTTTAAGAATAGTATAGGAAAGGGAGAAGCCAAAGAACTTATATGTACGACCCATGGACCTGAACTAAGGAGGGGAATGCTGGTGGGAGAGCAGGTGCAGGGTGGAAGGGAATAAAGGGGAGAATAAAATGGGCCAACTGTAATAGCATAATCAATAAAATATGTTAAAGAAATTTTTTTTAAAAAATTTGCATTAAGCTTGAACATTCCTCCATGGAAACTGCTCGGATGATTCAGAAGACTGCAGTTATGGGCAACTGGCAATTGGCAGCTTCATCACAACAACACAACCACTCATGCTTCACATCTCGTGCAGAGTTTTTTTGTGAAACATCAAATCGCCAGGTACTCAGCCCCCCTACAGACCAGATTTGGCACCCTGCAACTTCTGGCTTTTCCCAAAACTAAAGTCACCTTTGAAAGGGAAGAAATTTCAGACCGTTGATGAGATTCGAGAAAATATGACAGGGCAGCTGATGGCAATTGGGAGAACTGTGGGAGGTCCCAAGGTGCCTACTTTGAAGGGAGCTGAGGCATCATTTCCTTTGTACAATGTTTCTTGTATCTTGTATCTTCTTCAATAAATGTCTATTTTTCATAATAAATGAATGGATACTTTCTGGGCATACCTTGTATATTGTAACATGGATGAAAGTTGAAAACATTATTTAGAGTCGAAGAAGCCAGACACGAATTCCACATGTTATACGATTCAGTTTATATGAAATATGCAGACTAGGCAAATTCATAAAGACAGAAAGTGGATTAGGGTTTAGCAGGGCCTGGGAGGAGAGGAAAATGGGGCATGACTGCTAATGAGCATGGGTTTCTTATAAAAGAAATATAAGCATAATGGTCAGCACATTGTAGGTATTAAAGAACGTTTGCTAGGTTGAATAAAGTTCTCTATCTTTTGCATAACCACCCTGTACTTATTTCAAATTCCAGATTCAATAAACACCTTCTGGAGGGCCTGTTTACTATGTGACATACACTGTCATAGGTACCCTAGGACAGTTATCTCATTGAATCCTCCCCACAACAGTGGAGACATGAGAAAACCAAGGTTTAGGCAAATTAAACGTCTTGCCCCAAGTTAAATCTAAGGCTACTGGCCCAAGTCCTGTACTCTTTCCATTACCCAACAGCTGCCGCCCATTACTGGCCTTTTTTCATGATCAGGAAGGACATACGACCCACTGGCAGTTAGGAAAGCACGTGGCTTTTTCCCAGTAGTGGAAAAGATACTCCTTCCTTTTGGAGACCAATTGACTAGACAGAGCTTGCTCACTGGCCCCGATTCAGGCTGGGCACGTGACCCAAACTACTCAACAGGACTAGTAGCTGACTGACAGCAAGCAAGGGA
Source organism: Mormoops blainvillei (assembly GCA_004026545.1). Lineage (NCBI taxonomy): Eukaryota > Metazoa > Chordata > Mammalia > Chiroptera > Mormoopidae > Mormoops > Mormoops blainvillei. The sequence continues at coordinate 59,318 of PVJD01008848.1, forward strand.
CCAAAACTCATCCTCTGGATACATCCAGGGTCAAGTTAAGATCCTTCAGCCCAGACACCAGCTATTCAAACAGAAGGTACATTTAACATTGGACATATTTGTTCTTCTCGATATGTAGGAAGAATAGGGTGAAATGATCAATAAAATAGAAAGAAAATTAAAGGAAGAACTTTTAAAATAATTGATTTCAGTATCCATCCTAGAGAGATACACCCACACAAGCACAAAGAGGCACAGATAAGAATGCACTGTAACATCACTTGTATAACTGAAAAATGGAAAAAAACTTAAATACCCATCAACAGAAGACTGGATAAATAAATTACTTATACCCATAATATAAAATACTATGCAATGTAAAAAATATTGAAAATCTATAGGTACTGAGTGGCACAGATAGAACTCCAGGGCATACTGTTGAGTGTTAAGTTACAGAAAAGTATGTGCAATATGATTATGCCATAAATATACAGAAAAGAAGCCACATATGCTAATACTATGAATTACATTGAGTGTAGATAGATAGATAGATAGATAGATAGATAGATAGATAGATAGATAGATAGATATAGATATAATTATATAAACAAAAGGCTGGTAACAGCAGTTTCTCTGGACATCAGTCTGGGGGTGGGGCGTCAGTAAGGGAATTATAGCTTTATATGTAATTATTGCTTTATTTTACTTCAACTATGAATTGATATATTTCTTGTGTAATTAAAAATTATAAAATTGTAACACAAAATAAAAATTTAACACAAAATAGTAAATGAAGGTAAGCCTGCTATGTATATATTCAGAGCTTTTAGCTTATTCTTATGATTTCAACTATCCATTTACTCTTTCTAACAGCTCTTTCTAGAGAGCGGGAGTTGATACAGATAGAAGGGTAGTGGTGGGAAAATCAGCTAAGATGAGGGAGAGACCTTCTGGAGTAGGAGAAAAAGAAAAGATGAAGATTCTTAGGCTTCTGGAGATAGAAGGCAACTTCAAGATTGCTTGGTCCATCCAGCAATTCCACTGCTGGGATTATACCCTAAGAATCCCGAAACACCAATTCAAAAGAACTTATGCACCCCAATGTTCATAGCAGCAAAATTTACAACAGTCAAGAATTGGAAGCAGCCTAAGTGCCCAACAGTAAATGAGTGGATAAAAAAACTATGGTACATCTACACAATGGAATACTATGCAGCAGAGAGAAGGAATGCACTACTACCCTTTGCAACAGCATGGATGGAACTGGAGAGCATTATGCTCAGTGAAATAAGCCAGGTGGTGAAAGACAGATACCATAGGATCTCACCTATAAGTGGAACCTAATCAACAAAATAAACAAGCACGCAAAATATAACCAGCAACATTGAAATGAAATACTGACAGTAACAAGAGGGGAGGAGGAAGGGGGTAATAGGGGAAAAGGAGGGGAAGGGTCATCAAGGAGCATACATAAAGGACCCATAGACAAAGCCAAATGGGAGAAGGGTTAAGAGTGGGAGGTGGGAAGGGGTGGGGCTGGGGAAAGTGGTGGTGGAAAATACTGACGTGGGGTTGATGGAATGGGGTGCAGGGCAGAGGGGATAAAGGGGAGAGAAAAATGAGAAACTGTAATAGCATAATCAATAAAATATACAAAAAAAGAAAAAACGACAACAAAAAACGATTGTCTGGTCCAACCCCCCTCATTTTTCAGGCATAGGGGCTGGGAACGAGAGAAGTGACTTGCTCAATGTCGAAGGGTCAGCTAGAGGAAAAGGACAGAAACCCCGACCCCCTAATTCCTGGCTCTGCCCCATCCCACCGGGCTATGGAAGCGAGCATGTTGCCATGCAGCTGTTTGGTTCTGTTTACCTGCTGCCGTTTACCTGTCTTCTGGTTCTCGGGCTACCAATAAATTCTAAGGTTCCTGGAGTTTCTACTCTTTCTGCCTCTGTTCTTTATTTACTCCTTTCTTCTCTGAATTAACCCTCTCTTGACTTCATACAGTCTCTCGTCTTCCTTGTCCCTGACCTCCAGCAGCCCCACGGGCCTGCCCTACCTTGTGCCATGGTGGCGGCCTCCGGTGCCCTGGCTGCACCCCGCACAATAGCAGGATGGCCTGGAGCTTCAGGAAACTGGAGTGTCTGCTAGCCCTTCCATCCCCAACACTCCGGGAGACACTGAAGGTGGGGCCGTCTGCTGCATGGCCACTTGCTTACTAGGCAGATCCCAACTGGTTTTCTCGTTTGCCCTCAGGTTTTTCTTGGCAGTGTTCCTTGGCTAAGACAACGTGTCATAGCCAATGATCTGTCAGGGCCTTATGCTATGTGGGCCTTTGATAGCTTTGGGGCAATGGGCATTCTGTGGCAGGGGAGCCAGGTAGGAGAAGTAAGATGATAGGGCTCTAGGGTTGCTAGGAGGGACTGCACCCCGGCAAGAAGGAGTACTGGGGCCCCAATACTGCAGTTCACAGCTGAGGCCCAAGCCTAGAGCTCTTCTTGGCGCCTGAGCCCTCCCTTTACCTGAAGAGTCACTTCCAGGACATCAAATGCAATAGAGCCCGTTCTGGGTCACCTTGGTATGATTTTTTTGGTATTTATTTTTTAGCAGAGGTATTATCTTAGATGAGACCTGCCAGGTCCCAGGTGACTCTCAAAAGCAACAGAGGAAGAAAACTTGGGAAGATTCATGGAAGAGTTTTGGAAACAGATGAGAGTGAGAATGCAGGTGACTTTGATTCTAGTGAGAAAAGTACAAGTCTTTGGAATGAGCACATAAGGAAGAAAAGAATGGATGGGAGGAGAGACACAAAAGGGAGGAGGACTCTTCAGAGGGAGTGGGTGGGACACTGCGAAGCACCCTGCACCAAGATCCGCCCTTTCTGTCCCTCCTCTGGGACACTTCTCCCTGTGTCTCCTTGCTGTCTGTGTTCCTTGTCCTCTCTTTTCAGGAATTTCGGTCACCAGCTGCCATCCTCTCCCCTATATTTTCAACTTTCTCTGTCCCTAATCAGACTTTAAAGTGTGTTTATACATGTGCATATAGACCTCACTGCCTAACATACTCTCACACACCTTCAATCCAAAATGGAACTCCTTCCCTCTCTCCTTCCTCTGCATCTCTGGTCTCAGTGAGTGAGGATAGTGCCCTCCCAGTCACTCTGGGAGGAACCCGGGTACTGCCTCATTCTTCCCCATCTTCCTGGCTTCCCTTAGCCCATCAGTCACTGAGTCCTGTCCAACTCTGAATCTCTCCTAAAACTGGCCCTTCCTCTCCATGCCCTTGGCTCTGCCTTCACTGAAGCCTCCCCTTGCCTGGGCAACAACTCCTAACAAGCCTCCCACCCATCCTTTTCCCAAATGAGTCGCCAAAGTGGCTTTTCTGAAGTGCCAATTCAGCCAGGTTGCTTGAGATCCACCAGTTGGGTGAAGCCCAAACTTGTCGACATCAGCCCCAGAGCCCTTCAGGATCTTTCCCGCCCCACCTGGAGCCCGTGCAGCAAACCCCTTTGCTTACACGATGGAGGCCTGCTCTCCTGCGCCTCTGCATTCTCGCCTGAGTTGGTCTCTTCCTTTTTCTCTGTTCTCGTCTCACTTGTCTAGTTTCTTGTATCCGGGCTCAAGCATTGCCCCCTGGGAAAGTCTTCCTGACTCTTTCTTCCACACCAGGCTTTCAGGGGTACCCCCTGTCGTGTTTCCTATCAGCTTACTCATAGTCCACGTTATAAATGCTTGCCTATCTTCCCTGAGTCCTCCTAAACAGCATGGCCCGTGGCTTACTGATACACCTCCAGTGCTGAATAATGATAGTGGCTAACAGTAGAACTAGTAACAGCTTTTATATTCCAGACACTGTTTTAGCGCTTTATGTGCATCATCCCACCTAATCTTCACACCATCCCCATGAGTTAGGTACTATTATTGCTCCTATATTACACATGAAGAAGTCAAGACTTGACATTAAATAGTTTTCCCAAGACACTCACTAAGAACTGGTGAGGCCAGATCTGGACAAAGCCAGCGCCTACAACTCCAGAGTCCTGTGTGAGTGCTCAATGCAGCACCTGAGGCACGGTTCGTTTTCCAGTTCCTATTTATTGACTGACAGAGTGAATGAATTCAAAGATGACCCAGGCATGAACAAATGGGTAAAGGCTCAAACTCATTGTCACACTAGCCAAGGTGGAAAGGAGAAAGAGACACAGGCAGGGGAGCTTACTTGTGAGGGGAGAAAGGAAGTGCGTGCAGCCAGGATGGGCAGGTCTGGAGAGGTGCCTGTTTCTCAGCTCAGGGCTAATGAGCTGACTTACAGGTTCAGCCTGTCATTTGATTTCTACAAACCATCGGTGGGAGGGGGTGTGCTGGGGACCGGAGGCAGCTCTGATCACAGCAGCTTGTCTCTTGGACCAGAGTCAGGGAGGCAGAGGAGAGTCAGAGAAGATGAGCAGAGTTGATGAGCAGCTTTCTGTCTGAGCAGAAGCAAGGCTATGATTCACAAGGAAGGGGCACAGAGCAGATCCTGGGACACTCGGGTAGGAAGGTGCAGAGGCACCTGTCCTCCCGGAGGTAGGCTAGCTCTAGCAAGGTGGGGGTGGGGAGCCTCAGACCCTTCTAAGACTCAGAGAGACTGGGACCCTAATTAATTCTGGTCCTGCCATGAATTCCTGGTGTACCGTTAGGCAAGTTCCAGCTTCCTTGTCTGTAGAATCAGGGTCCTTGGCTCCATGGGTGCCTAGGTCTGAGGAAAGGGTGGGGAGGTTCCCCGCAGACAACTGCAAAGGGAAGCAAGAATCAGAAGATCCAGGGGTGTTCCTCTGCCTCCTTCCTCTTCCCAGCCCCCGAAGTGGAGGCAGTCACCCAGGAGAGGTGGTTAAACTGACTGGAGGACCTCTGTGTATGAATGTACTCCACTATTTACAAAGCTCTTCAGAATATACTTTCTCATTTGATCCTCACCACAACCCTCTGAGGGAAGGGAGGGCTTGACTGCTACTACTGGTATCATTTCACACCTGAGGGAGCCAAGGTCACGCCATGAGGGAGCCAGAGCTCTGTCGAGAGCTCTTCGCTTTGTATCACACAATGACGCTGAATATCAGAGACCCCAAAACTACCAGCCAAAAGGATATGAGGACAAGTTCTCTGCGAATGCCATAGGGGATGGATAGACCAGCAACCCTCTGACAAGTGTGCTGGCCTGGTTCGTGCCTCCTTGCTCCACAGCCTGAAAACTTCTTTTGGCCAGAGTTTTTCTGTGGGCACGACTGCCTGGCCTGGTGGCCCCACCGGTTTGTTGTGAGATGGCAGTGGGGTGGGGGGCAGGGAGGACAATAAGCAGAGTTGCTTGGAACCTAATCTCGGGGAGCTCAGTAGCAGTGGGCATGAACCCTAGCATCCTAGGCCCTGGGATGTCAGAGCTGGAACGGAGCTTTGAGATTGTCTAGCTCTTCCAAATGAGGTGGGGAAATGAGGCCAGCCAGGCTTACCTACATGGGAAAAAGAAAAGAAGAAAACGCAAAAGAGTATCTTTTTAAAGCCTATTTTTAGTTGGGGAGAGAGGAAATATTTGAAAGATCAACTGGGAAGGCAGAGATGGCTAATATGCCACGCCCCTGGGATGCCCAATAGAAAGTCTGCCCACAGTGACACAAGTGACACAGCCAAGGAGCTTTACATCACGAGGCAGGAGGGGCAGACCCACCACTCTGTAAATGGAGCAAGACTGCAAATTTCTGTAGGAGTCAACCCTGTTCCAGGTCTTCTGTGGGCGGGCAGGGAGCCACCTGCAATGCAGCAGTGACAAAATAGTGGCAGAACCCCATAGAATGCCCATGGCACTTAATGGGGAGAGGTGCAGCTGCACACAGGGTGGAGTGTGGGTGTGCAGACTCTTGCCCTCCCTGCCCAAAGCAGCCTGTGAACACAAAATAAATCCAAAACAGAAGGGAGGAGGAGGAGAGGGGGAGGGTGGTGATTGGAACCAAGTGAACCTACAAAGTCACTGAGCAAGTGAGGAGGGGAGGAAGAAGCCATGCCCGGAACCCACAGGAGGGTGCACTCCTTCTCTGCGTTGCTGGGTGGCCTCAATTTTCCATGATGGAGAGGTGTCAATTTGTAATGATCTCTTTATTTTTTATTGAGTTATAATTGACACATAGGATTGTGGGAATTTTAGGTATACAACATGTCCATCCGATACACTCAGCATTATGATTACCACCATTAGTTACACCCCCATCACATCACAAAATTATTTCTTTTTTGTGGTGAGAACATTTAGGATCTGGTATCTTAGTAACTTTGAAATACATATATAATACAGTATTGTTAACTGCTGTACATATAACACCAATGCTGTACATTAGATCTCCAGAACTTATGCTTCTAACTGGAAGTTTATATCTGTTAACCAACATGCCCCCACTTCTCCCATCCCCAGCTCCTGGTAACCACCCACACTCTGTACAAGTTCAGCTTTTTTAGATTCTTCATACAGGCATACTTCATTTTACTGTGCTTTGTTCGACTGAGCTTCACTGATGTTCCATTTTTTACAAATTAAAGACAAAACCCTCCACGAGCAAAGAGATTACGACTTGCTTTACCGTGCTCCAGCTACCAAGTACTTCCCAGTTATCCTGGGGCCGCCCTGAGTGGACCCAGCCCAGCTGTTCCTATGTTCTCAGGCCAGCAGCAGAGAAGCCCCACTGGGCAGCTTCTGCCCAGCCCCCGTAACCCTGCCGTCACAGTCCTCCCCGGACCTCCTTCTAGCCTCTGCCTGCAGGCTAACAATTTTAGTGGAGACACTGTGATCCTTGATTCCGGGGAGGCTGATTTAGAGGGATCATGTTGGGCTTATGTTTTGCATGGTCCCTTAAAGGAAGAGGGAGAAGCCAAGGGCAGCGAGGGCCCAGCCGTACAGCAGGCAGCCAAGGGGACAGGCTGGTAGCAATAAGTAGCTTGTTAATACAGAAGGCAGAACACCAGTGATCAATCAAAGACATCTTTATTGTCTCTTCCCAAGATGCACGGTGGTTCTAACGGAGCTACATTCACGCCCAGGCAGGCAGAGAAGAGGACAGAGAAGGAGCAGTTACACCTTCAGGAGTAAGGTGGGGCAGGCAGGGGCCTGGGAGGTCATAGAGGCAGGGGAAGGACCAACTGCAAGACATCAGGGAAGGCATCAGAGGGGCTGAGGGGGCTACTCGGAGGGCATCGGGAAATTGGGCCAGGGGAGACGGAGGGCCTGAGATGAAGGGGATGGTCAAGAAGCCCTGGCTGCAGCTATGAAAATGTCCTTATAACCCTTGATCTCCTTGACTTCATTGCTGCTGATGAGGACTTGCAGCTGGCGGGGTCCAGCTTTGAAGGGGTAGAGGTCCAATTGAATTTGGATGGTGTATCCGGCCACCAGAGTTCCAAGGCTGAAAGTAAAAAGGAGCTCATTAGAGCCTTGAGGAGTAACTGGTGCGATGGGTAATCTGGTTCTCCCCCTTGGTTGGTAAGCACTTGCCACGCCACCACGCCACAGAGCCAACCTTCCCTGAGGAGGGTGGGAAGATGGGTACACAGAGGCACCATCCAGGAGACTGAGGACTGTCCTATGACCCCACAAGGAACCCCCGTCAGAGACCAGCATAAGACAGGTGAATGGCAATGGCACTTACTCGTTTGATAACTGTCCATGGATGAGGCCACTTCCCTCTAGTACCATCGTGCAGTGACTCAGAGCCTCTGTTTGCGTGTTGGTGAGGGTGATATGGACTCTCAGCGCTTTGCCCACCTCAGCCTTCTCAGAGACCTGCGTGGGGAGAAGACGGGGACATTATGTGCAACCTCACTCCCCCATCCCTCAGCTGACCACCAGGGACTGTTTGTTTAGAGCTAAAACACCACAATTGGGAGAAAATATGAGCTGAGAGTTTAACACACAGCTTGGCCTGTCTTATAGGAAAACCTCCATCAATTAGCAATTGGTGCCAAGTTGAAATCTATTTCCTTCTCTACCACCTTGTTCAGAGTGGCAATTAGGTATCAATTTAAGTGCCAGCTCCAGCCTAATAGGAATGCCATGTTAAAAAGAAACATGTCCATTGTACTCTAATGAGGGCGTCAAAGTAGGACGGGTAAAAATAACTTTGGAATCCGGTATAGTCAGACAAATCATCCCCAGGTCCCTTACCGATGGGGACCAATTAATAGCCTAGCTGGCATCTGATGTGTTTACATCAGATCCTGTTGTAACCAGGCATCAGGTAACGGGCAGGGCTCTCACCTAGGCACCAGGCTGACTGCTTGTGATTCTGCCCACTGTTTGTGAAGGCTGCCTGACCTCCCTTGGCCTGACAGCATGTCCCGGTGAAAACCAGCAGGTGGCCAGGTGGTTTGTGACGTGGAGTCACTCAATTTTCATTCTGGGTGGGGATGGGGTACGCTGTTGGGAAGCTGCCAGGTGCAAAGCCAGTTGTGGCTAGGCTCAGGAGAAATCTTTTAGAGGGGGAGGGAAAGAGGGGGGAAAGGAGCTTCAGGGAAAGGAAACCCTGGTAGCAGGAGATGAGGAACGTCCTGCCTCCCTCCCTTCATCCTTCCTTCACCTGTGTTCCTCATCCAATGGCCTCGCCAGCCCATCAAACATCTGGACTCGAAACCTGAGGCTCACCTTTCATTTGTTTCCCGCTTCCTTGTCACCCCCATCTTACCAGCAGTCACACTGTGAATTTGACTGGTGGTCTCCCTCAAATCTCTCTCCACAACTCCATCTCCCAGTCATGGCCTTCTTGCCTCTGCCTCTGCAAAGTTACTCCCTTACTTAAAATGCCTCTGTCTCTACCTCCTATGCCCATATAGTGCCTTCCTATATTCTACACTCCATTTGAGTCTTCTGTAAAATGTCGCCTCGCCTGGGAAGCCTTCAGGCCCTGTCCTGCACTTTGCACAGAACACAAAATATCACACCATATTGTACTTGAACCATCCACTTAGTGTTGGGACAGAGACCGTCTCTCTTGCTGCGGTACTCCCAAACCCTGGGTTGGATGAGTCAGAGGGCCCCTGGCCTGGGTCCCAGCGAGTG